>CAEGAD010100967.1:0-28240 GCA_903067055.1 Poeciliopsis paucimaculata | reverse complement strand
ACATATATATATATATATATATATATTTTATTTATTTTTTTATTTTTTTATTTTATTTTTCACAATTCCAAGAAAAAAACTGGAAACAAACTCATCAAATAAAGAAATTAAGAAATGTGGCAACATTTTTTTTTTATTTATCTGCAAGTGCAATGGTAAATGATGAGCCCAATTCAGTTATTTATTTTATGGTTCCTCTTTGGCAATGCACAGTGACTTAGTTTAATCCTTCAGGCGTCTGAAAGGGAGTTCCTTGGACTCCTACTTATACCCTTTTCATCTAAGAAGAGATGGGCACATACATTTTCCTTTTGTTTATTTTGAGTTATTGTTAATGAAGGAATGCATTCAAATTACATGTTTTAAATGGGGAATATTTGTCCATAGCTTTGCTGTGTTTCAATTGTATTTTGATATGGCTATATTTCTGTGATCTGATTCATTTTTCAAATTCAAGTTTATTGAGCATGCTTGTGATTTCATTTCTTTATTGTAATGAGTCAAATTCAGAAATGCCCAAAAAGGTATCAGACTCTAGCACTGTAACTGGTTAAATAGGTCCTATATATGTAACCTAATAGTGTGCTTCAAATCAGTTCGTTTGATCTGAATTATAATAATATTGCTAATATTGATCCCCCTGACTTTGGTAATATTGCCAAACTAAACTCTGCATTGAAATAATTAAATTAAGAAACTATTTGGCGATTTTCTATTTATTGGCTGATGTGTGTATTTTAGGCTATATATAAGTAGATATACAATGATTGATTCATTGTATCAAAAGTGTGAATTGTGACACTTTTGATCCGCCATAATCTTCCACTGCTCAGTTTTATTAGCCAATAAATTCCAAGCCAGTGCAGCTAAAAATAAACACTAACTTACCTAAAAATTAGACCAACAAACTTTGTTTTTCGAGACTTTGCAGCTTTTATTACACTCTGTGAATAACAAAGTAGTATCAGGGGGCCGTTGTTAACTATTAATGAGAGTAGTAACGCCGTTCCTGTCCTGCCTTCGGTGGGGGCGCTTTTTGCGGCACAACACCGGGAGAAATTTGCCTTGCCCAGCCTTTCCCTGGCGCCCTTTAGGATGGAGATTGTGCGACTACTAATTGGGAAATCATAATAACAATAAAAAGCTGAAGCCTTTATCAACCACCACTGGATGAAACCCGGGTTAGTAGCGTGGGAGCCTGAACCTGAACGGTGTGTCGGCCAGGCACAGGTAAAGGCAGCGTCACTACAGTATCAATGCGCAATGAATCCCCGCATAGCGGCTGCTACGCAACTGTCGGTGCCTGGAAGACGTACCTGCAGCACTGTCCGGGTCCTTTCAGATGGCGTCTGTTGCGGCAGGTTGGTGGTGACTAAGGCATTCTGTGATAATGGCAGAAAAACGTAGCCTTCCTCGTTTTATCCGAAGAATATAACCACCAGGGCTTCCTCTATGTCCAGCTATCTTCTACTATCGATGTCTCTTCCCCTAACCACGAGCTACTGACGGGATATACGCCCCCTCCGTCCTCTTCATCATCACTCTCCACGTCGTTCCCTCCCTCTCACTGGTTTTCCTCACAAGCGGATAAACACGACTGCTTTACCTACCAACCGGTCGCCTGACACGGCTCTTACGCAACAGCGGGCGGATACTTTTTGACTGTCATTTCATATCTACCTGTTCATGCAGTAGAACCGAAGGTGCATATGATTGGCATTATCAACCTAGCGCAGAAATCAGAGTCCAGGTTTATTTATTTTTTTCTTGGAATCTAAATTAAACGTGTTATGAATATTAAACTTGCATAAGTAGGGTTAGGAAAAATATGCTCTGACAACAAAAGAACATTTGTGCAACAAATCTTTTTAAAAAATTGCATTTTAGAAAAGAACATGGTGATTAAAAAATACAATAAAGAAAAGGGTAGATTCATCTCTCTTTTTAATTGGGTCCATGACATCATCAGAGGTTCAACAAAGTTTCTGCAGGTCAGTTTAAATCTTTCCAGTTTGTACCCGTTTTGTGTCCACACCTTGCCATTTTATGCTGTTAGTGCACAAGAAATTTTGTACCGATGCAATTCACCATTATGTTATAAATGATTTGTCTTGATATTTACATATTTTAACAACTCACACGGTTGGATAATAATAAAAGGCTTAAATTTCCCATTCATCCATTTTCTTACACCCTTATCCCATTGGGGTCAGGAGGGGTGCTGGTGCCTAGCTCCAGCTGTCAACGGGCGAGAGGTGGAGTACAACCTGGACAGATTGCCAGTCCATCACAGGGCAACACAGGACAAAAACCTGTGTTTTTGACCTGTGAAGGAGAATTTATACAAGAGAATTTATACAGACCATTTAACCTAACAGTCAAGTTTTTGGACTGAACCCATGTATGCATGGGGAGAACATGTAAACTCTGTGCAGAAAAATCCTGGGCTGGAAATCAAACCCGGGACCTTCTTGCTATAGGTCAACAGTGCTACCAACTGTACCACTGTGCAGCCCACTCACAAATCCCTTATAATTTCATCATATATCACTTTGGCTGCACTTATTGTGACACTGCAACATAAAGGTCTTGGGTTCAAATCCTGCCCAGGGCTTCTCTGCATGGAGTTTGTATGGTTCTACCTGTGCATCCAACTTTGTCAAAAAAAGAAACAAAAAAGAAAAACATGTATGTTTGCATATTGGTCACTCTAAAATGCAATACACATGAGTGATGGTGGTGTGTCAAAAAGTATACAGCCTTTATTTTTTATCAAGCAACCCACTCCAGTGGTTAGCGGTCAACAGTCCAAGGTGCAGCACCCAATGATCCCTTTTGAATATATTGTATTGAGGATTTTCTGATAAAACTGTACATGGCTGGACGTAAAGTTTTCTCTGTATATTCATGCTTTATCAGGACTTATCCAAAGTTTGTCAAACACAACAACTGATGCACGTTAATTGACCAGTTGCACCATTTCTGGGATTCCAAATATGTATTTAATAGCAAATGACTGGAAAGAAGTAGCAGTATAAATACAGAGCATGGTGAGTGTGGATAAAGAGCAAGTAGGCCTAAATAGCTAAATATGTTCTGGCTATGTGGCCTGAGGATCTGAGGAAAAAGGCCTACAGGACAGAATAACTGAACAGAGTAAAATAACCAAATATAAAACTTTAGAATCCAAAATAGAAATAGAACAAACAGAATAAAACAAAATACAAATTAAAAGTTCAATGGATCAAGACAATTGTCTCAACATGACTGAAGATGTGTGAAAATGAAATTATGACAGTTCCAGTTTGCCCTAATTCTCCTCTCAAACCACTGTAGAGGACTTTATTGTCACCAAGCTAACTAGTCTTAATTCTATCGCCCTGGTGATGTGTGATGTTGTTGTTTGAATTAATGTTTGTTAGGGAAGGCACCTAATTTTGATATAGTCCATGTATTTGTATTACATGTTTCACCATCACAGTTATTATTATTATTATTATTATTGTTGTTGTTGTTGTGAAGATGTTCTATGAAATATCAAAGCAAATAGAAAGAATTACATTGGCATTTTGATAAATTTTGATTGATTTAACTGAAAAATCTAGCCAGTACCTTTAATGAGGGATTGTTTGTGCCACAGCCGCAAGGACAGTAAGATGAGTCCAGAGCTGTGCATGAAACAATACTCTCACTCTGCTGTGCTACACCCCATTCTGGTTATGTAGAGCGAGAACAAGCCACCTTGAGCCAAACTGATAGAGTTTCATGCTGCACCTTGGCTCAGAGCCACTCTGTCATGCTTCGTCAGAGTGTTTTTGTTTTTACAATAACTTCTACATTTTCTTGTCTGGACACGCTGAAGGCAGCAGCTTTGCTCTGATTAAGCCTATACACAGACACCATCTGACTATGGCCGTGGGCGTAGATTCAGAACCAGACTACAAACAGGAATCATTCACAAATAATTCCTAAAGTTCTCTCTTGTATTCTTCACTTTCATCAAACCGACTGGACCATCGAGCTGAGTCCTAAAATAACCTGGGTGGCTCAGAGGATTGTCTTAAGGCCATTAAATTACTACTGAGCCAGCGGGGGTCACTGGAGGCTTTGAACAGGTGGAACAGGAACACTTTTGGATGGTAATCACATTATTGTCCATAGATTATGACTATCATTATAGCCTCTTAACAACCAACACAACAACATGTTGGCAATGGATTTAATGCCAGACATGACTGTTAAGTTAAAAAAAAATGCAAAAGACCTTTTTGTTTCACTTTTTCTTTAAGACAAACTGAAACAGGAGAGGAGTATTGACAGCTGTAACAAGATTAGAGTAGTAGGGTGTCAAAGTCGGGGCTGGTTCTATTAAGAAGGAAATTGTTTAGAAGAGCTTACTTACAGGAGAGTTTTAAGGATTTTCAATACCATTAAGAAACATTTACTTTAAAAATTACATTTCAATTATACATTGAAATGTATAATTTGGGGAATAATCACCCTATGTCACAAAATAATGCATGAGTTATATTCTAAGAAAAATAAAGTCCTAGATATATGAAATACCAAAAAATGGTTTATTTAAAGACGTGCTTTGTTTAATACCTCCATTTGCTTTGGTACAAACTTTTAATCATGACTAATAAAATGCTGATAAGATTGTTGTCTAATCTTTTATTGTGTGTTCAAATTTTGATTTCAAATTTATAAATTTGAATGCGTCTTCATCCATCAGTAATTGATATTATTCAGCCTGCAGCATGCTGACCTTTCCTCTTGGCATGATTTTCTTTCTCTTGCTATCATTAATATTTGAAGAATTATCTAACAAGAAATACCGTGTTAGAAAAAAAGAGAAGTCCACATTCTTCTGAAATCAAACGAATCGGGAAGGATTTACTACAGGCACCATGTGCATATATTGGATAAAAAAGACAATCTTTTCAGTGTAATTTTTCTAAAATTAAATCAGGCATAACTTGTGTTTCACTAAATATACATCATGGTAAAATTCAGCTTTGTATTTTAGAGTACCATATTTAGTGGTATACCTATGACTTAGAATCCATTATTGATGAGAAAATTGGTTTATATATCCAAAAGGTATATGTTTATAAGGCCAAAAGGTATATGTGCCTTTTTATTTGATGTGTGCATCTGGTTTCAACTGTATGTGTGTAATAGCTATGTTTCAGATTACGGTCTCAGTAATATTATTTCCCCACAGTTTTTCCTATTTCAAATCATTTTGCACCTTTTTGGTTACAACTCTTTAGTCATTCTGTTTGGTCTGTCTGTCTGGTAGGCCTGAGGCCCCTTTACTTTTTGGGCACAAAGAGTTAATTTGAACTGAATTTTAGTTGGTTCAAACACAACCATCCTCCTTAAAAAATATGAGCTATTGAGTCTTAATCCTTTGTTGAAAAGCGAGGGCCCCTTCAGGTGATGTATATTATTTTCTTTTTTTGACAAAATAAGCTGCTTTTATTAAGAGCAGCTTTGCGAACGACCATTTACACACTTCAGAGTCAGAACAGTTTGAGATCTGAAAGATCCTTGGCAGCTCTGTGCACTCAGTCTTTCACTTTGTGGTTTCCCTTCATCCGACGGAACAAAGCACCCCGTCTTTAGGCCCCAATGAGACTTCCATGTGGGGACCACCTCCCTGTTCTGTTGGACTTCACCACAGCTGCCTGTGGAAGTGTTAAATTTCACCACATCTAAGATGAACTGATATCGCTCTTAAGGTTTTTGTCTGTCTTACTGTCATATGAAAACATCTGGCACTGCTGTGTAAACAGAAGACAGAACACAGAGACTGGTCCTTTTATTGGTAGAGTGAGGTCACAGTTAGATTACTCACATGTCATTAATTGAGACATTTTTTCCATCTTATTGATAAAAAAAAAAGATTAGCTTTCCTTAAAGAAAAAAAACAACTTTCATTTGCACTTGAATGTAACATTTGTAGTATGAACAGAGCATTTTAACATCTTGAGGCCTGATAATATATCTTAGTGATAAAAAAACAACTTTGTGATAAAAAAAAGTAGGCAGAACATAATTTAATCATTTTAAACTTCTTCCCACACAATTGTACATTTAACTTATGTACTGAAAATACTGTTTTAGCTATAATAATAATAATAATAATAATAATAATAATAATAATAATAATAATAATAATAATAATAGAAATTTCCTGATGTATTTAGAATAACTAAAACACTAAACAAACATTTGATATTAGTGCTAAAATATTTCTAGTGTTAGGAAAGATGCAACAAAATGTTTATTTTTTTATTTTTTTATCTATTTAAAACTTAAAACACTTTTCTTGTTCACCAAGAGTATATTTTCACTGAAGCCTACCCTTTATGCATACCGCCAACCAAAATAAATCTAAAAAATACATTTTTTGTAAGGTCAATTTTTGCATATGACCTACTTTCAAGAGAACTTCACTCTGAGCAGTGTATGAGTGAAGGTCCCATACACTTTAAGGTCTGCTACAACAAAACATTCCAATCCAAGCTGTTATCAACTTCTGGAAATCAATGGAGATCTTTCTGTTTCATGGAAGCTCTGATTGTAGTGCCTCCAAGTGTTTGTAGGCAGCAACAACACTCATGTTAGAGAAAGTAGGCACAGAAAGACGTCTTTTTAAATGAATCACTCCTGAGGGTACAACAAAAGTCAAGACACATGTCTTACATAATGCATAGGCCACTGTTGTTTTGCTGTCCTTTGTGCCCTCACCGACATCACTGTCCCTACCTTCTGCAGACACCGACCTATCCCCCTTCTCATTTTTTTTATTTTTATCTTCATAGTGACTCTGCCTGAAGCAGAGACACAGCTTCTGCCCGGCTGAAGTGGAGCGGGGATGAAAGCTGAGTCACATTCTCATTAACTCGCATGGCTGCACTCTGCTTGACAAAAATAAAACAGTCCTATGGATGTACGACACGCACATCCACAGATGAAACAGCCGCACACGTAGGCCTCCGCTTGCTCGAAGACACGTCAAAAAACATTTCTCACATTAGAGCCTGATGGCTGTGCAGATCTAAAAAGAGTCTTTATAAGAAGGAAACTAAAAAGTAGCTCTGTCATTCCTTCACATGGAACATCAAACCTCCTAGGCGGTCATGCTGTCACCAGAGACAGTCGCAGCAGCCCTGAGCATTGACAGCAGACAACTGCAACCCCTGCTATAAAAAGATCAGCTGACACAGTCTGAAAGTGCCTATAGATAAACATATGGACATCAAAACACTCAGCGAGGATAATTTTTTAGAGCTAATGCACTACTCTGATCCAGGAAAATACTACTCTGCTCCAGGGAATGCTCTGAAGAAACACCCACTGCTGTGGCATCCTGCGGGCATCTCCAACATGCCTTGTAATACCATAGATTGTTCTTAAAGCGATTAGCCAAGGAAGCTGGCAGAAACAATTCATCCAATGAAAGTGTCAAAAAGCTGAATATACCACATGGACTCTCTGTAATAATAGAAATCAATCTGTGCTGCCATCTAGAGGCCAATTTTAGGACATTTAAAATTGGCCACATTTAAAAATGATTTAATTCTCTCTAAAGTCTGTTTCAATTTTTTTTTTTAACATTTGAGTTGAGAAAATGTTATTAAATTCAATTCTTTATGTATAAAGTCCCTCTTTATAGAAAAAATAATAATCTAAGGCACTTTACATCTCAAAGCATCCAGTTCATGTCTAAATACATAGAAATGTGAAATTCATTTAGTCCAACCATACAGACACATTCAAATACAGTGGCATACATTCCATTTCAATGCTAGTTATAATACAATACTGTCAAAGACAGTATTGAGCCACTCCTCTGCACTGAGTAAGTAAATTGTAACAGTGGAAAGAAACAAGATGCTTCACAGAAAATTATGTCTCATGACCAGTGATGGCATAGTTATTTTGAAAAAGTAAGTTTAATCGGATTACTGATTACTCCTTTAAAAAGTAACTTAGATTACTGATTACTTGATTTGGAAAGTAACTAAATTACATTAGAAGTAACTTTTTTAGTTACTGTCAGCAGCTGCTAACAACACTCCGCCTCCTGAGAAAATGACATTGATCTTTGCCAATACTTAATTGTAAGTTATTTTACAAGGGTAACATCAACAATGTGTCTCCACTTATAAGGTGGAAATAAAGAGGAGATTTTGTAATGGTTACAACAGTGCAAAAAAAAAAAAAAAACTTTAGTAATTTGTGTGTGTTTCTGTATGTTCCAGTATTGGAAAACTATAAATGGGATTTTAGACCTCCCCACAAAGAAACAAACAACAAAAAATAAACAGAAGCACTGATTCAGCACTTTACATGGTAGAAAAGGCTGGAAACACAAACTATATTAGAAATTTAAACTTCTAAAAATCTATTTTCGATCAATGGTTTGCAAGCGTTTCTGTTCAAATATATTTACAGTGGAAGAGACAAGCGGTTCAATATATAGAAATGCATTCAATGAACTAGAATATCACTGAAAAGTTAATTTTTGAGTAACTCAATTCACTAAGTGAAAAACATTGCGTAGCTTAATTACACACAGACTGATGTTCTCAAGTCTTTATTCCTGTTAATTATGATGAAGCTAATACAAATGCAACATTTTTAGTCCAAATACAGTATTATATTAAAATAATAGATCTTAAATACATTCATTCTGCTTATGTTAAATAAAAAAGACAATTAACTGGGCTTCCTTTGTAATTATTAGATTAGATATATTCTATTATCATAATAGTTTTGTCATTTATTTTAGTTTTTGAGCTCTGTCCAACATTTGGACTCACCATGTTGGACAATAAAATCAGATATAAAGATAGAAAACTCAAACATATTCCCACACACAATGATTAAAGAAAATACAGCATTTTTTCAGTACTTTTTTTGTACTCTGTATATTATCTGCAGCATAAATGAGTGGAAAATTAACTCATTTTACTGAGTTTGTGGTTCATAATGACCACACTTTAATGTTAAAATGTACAAGCTCATCATTTTTTAAATAACTATATTGTAAAACAATCCACACTGTAGTCTCTGTTTTGTAGTTCTAAAGTCATAAAGGAGCACAAAGTAATTTTATAGTACTAACCCTCAGATTTAAAAAAAAAAAAAAAAAGATCACATAACCATGAACCAATTTCCATGAAGTTCGTAAACAATAATTCCAGTGCATGTTTGTCTGATCTGATCAAAGATCTGCGGTTTCACACCTCTTCTGTCTTGACGGACATCTTTGCCTTCTTCTGACGTTCTGACTTGGGTTTCTTCTTTTTTTGATGTAAATAAAACTCTCTCTTTATTTTTAGTCCCTTGCTCTCTCCTTCACGCTCTTCTTCGTTCTTTGGCTGCTTTAAACTTGTCATTTCTTTGAGGTTCTGAAACTTCTTGAGGTCAGCACAGAATAAAACCTAAAAGAGGCAAATAAGTGGTAGCAGCAGATCCACAGTGAAAGAGATGGAAACATAGTGGATGATGATACTTACCGAATGGGCCCAACCTGCATATGGTCCCCACAGCTTTCTGAAAAAATCCCCTGCAGAGAAAAGGTTCATTAGATATTTTGTTTTTGTAGGAGAACTTCAACAAAGTGTGGAAAAGCCAACCTATATCTCTGTGAACTTTTTCTGTGAGGGTCTTTTGTCCGTTATCAGAAGTGTACTTATAGTCCCGCTTAGCGATCTGCCAAACATGTGTGTCCACAGGAACGGCTTCACACTTATCCAGAGACATCAAACAAACACAGTCTGCCACCTACAACAAATACTATTATTACGTCATGTCTTAATATCTGCTCTCTAAATTAATATCAATAAAATGTAAGGATCTAACATGTTTACGTTCTGACTTACTTTGGTGCCAACTCCAGGGAGGGTTCGGAGAGAATCACGGGCCTCCAGATACGGGATGTTTCGTAAAGCAACAAGCCACTGGGGCCCGTGTGTGTCCACGGTCTGCTTAGCACTCTGCTGAAGGAACCGCGCCCTGTAGCCAAAGCCCAGATCCCTGAGACGTTCCTCTACACTGCTGTCTGCAGATCACAAGAGCAGCATACAGTATATGAAATAAGAAACTGTGAAAAAAAAAAAAAAAAAAAAAACGCTGCTGAAAAGGACATTACGTAGTACTAAATGTGTTTACATCAGACAAAAAGCATCACAATAAAAGAACCAACAATAGCCTTTCTTGAAAAATAAAATATGCCATAGTTCAACAGTGGCTTGGAAAATTTGTTACACACCTTGTACTTTTACACAACACCTAAACCTAACCCTAATTTCCTACCCTAAAAATGTTGAAATCACACAATTTTCCTTTTCATTTGATACCTTGAAGTTTGTGATTAACATGAAAAAGTTCCACTCTAATGAAACATGAACTTTTTTCTGTTTTATCTACAAAATGATAAGTGTTTGAAAAAAATATCATTTGTACGGGTGTAAAGAGACTTGGTCAATCCTGTAAAGGGTGTGCAAATCCTAATGCAAAGTTTCATGCACCTGCCAGTGCGGACAGTGTCGGAAAGTCATGGTAGGAGGTTTGATCCAGCTGACAGAGAGGGCTTCCCAGAGCCTGACACAGTCTCTCCACCATGCCCTGAATACGCGAGATGTGGTTGTTGGAAGTGCAAATGAAGGAAAAAAGGCATTCTGTGGGGTCCTGACGCAACATCCGCACACCTGCAGAAACACCAAGCGGTACATTTTAGATCTGGTTCAATTCACTGTGAAACAGTAACATGCATACATGAACAAACACGCTAACCTGTAAAGATGTCAGAAATCTTCTTGAAGTGAGAGTCAGATGCACCCCACTCCTTGTATAGATCCCCCAGCTTCACATGCAACTGGAAGTAGTCTCTCAGCATCTCTGCTTCCACCTCAGAGTGATGTGAGGCAGTGACAGACTCTGCCCTCAGAGTGTCTTCAGAGCTGTTTTCTCCACCAGCTCTACTCTGGTTTGTATACACGTAGTACCAAAGAGTGTCTTCTGTTTGAGTCAGGGTCCAAACACGCCCCCCTATGACTCCAGTCCAGTGCCCATCAGCAGTTTCTCTCCAACTGTGAATGAATTAAATGAGGCTTAAATGAAAAAAAAAAACACAGGAACACGCGCAACTTCCGGTCCATTTAATGTTTATGAGTTATCTGTAAACACTCACCGGAAGGTTTGTCCACAAGCAAGGGTGAGCTCCAGTCGCAGCTCCGACTTTGCGCATGGCAAAGACCGCCACAATTTGGCCCCTGAAGACAAAACCGCATGTTTGGCCATACTTATTTGGAGCTAAAAGATGCCTTTACTGACCGACAAAACGATCTGTAGTAAAAACGCATTGATTTCTCGGCATACAACCTGCAGAGAAATGAAAAGCGAATGCACTGTACACACAGATAGATATATGGTGGATTCACTGTTTACCCGTCAACCGGCAAAATCTCCGGGTGGCTTAGTTTTGAGGGAGGAGTTTCTATCCTAGATAGAGGTGATGGTTTCACCCTAAATTTTTGAAGACCACACACCGATGAGGCAAGATAAAAAGGCACACAATTACCATCAGTTGACTTAATAGTTATTTGTTTCCTCTGTTGCTGCCAACAGCCCTGCTGTGACATGGACTCTCAAAGTTGGGTGCGATATATGGCACTAAAATGTTGGCAGCAGTTGTCAGGAGCAAAACTATAATGTTATTCACAGTCAGTAATTGAACAAAGTCAATGAATATGATGAACATTGTGAATTCTGCGCTCAGGTGGCACACAGATATTTTGTATGCAGTTTGGACCAGATTTTTTACAGCTTTGACTCCGTTAGATCGAGTACCGGTTTCCTCGCCGGCTGGTAAATGGAGTGAAGCCAGCTGAAAGAGCCATCAAAACTTTCACAGAGTTAACACGGAAAATGACGGGCAGAAAGAAGTTACCCTGCGATGGAAATATTCACAAATGTAAAAAATGAAATAAAAAAGAGCGCCTTTCTGTCTTTGAAATGATCTCACGTAAATAAAATTTTATTATGTTACAAATTTCTGCTAAATAGTGACTGAACTATCAATCTGATGCAACGTTACGCTAATTCTGGAAGTCCCTCCCTCGCTGTTGTCAACAAACAGCTGATTGGTTAATAGGCTTTCGCTGTAAGCAAAGCTCATTTGTAATTGGTCAATTACACGTGTAGGGTTTGCGTCCTATTGGCTAATAATTTTCTAGCGTAATATTTTTGGTTTGCGTTGGACAGGAAGTCTCTCTTTCGCTCTTCCTCTGAGGAGTCGGTGTGTGGCGGCGTTGTGTCTGTGGTGTTTTCCGATTTCTAAAGTGGACTAATGGCTGATACTTTGACACTATTCACCTCGATTGGGCTCAGCGAGCAGAAAGCGAAGGAGACACTGAAAAATGAAGCTTTGAGTTTGGCACTAAAGGAGGGGATTATGCAGGTAGAAGCTCACCGGTGCAGCTGGGACATTTCGCTGCTCCTCATACCAACTTAACTCATTTTGAAACTAACTAAGCAATAAACATCAAGCTTAAATACAACTTTCGCTTTACATTTTCTGTAGTTAAGCTTATATTTTCCATAATTTTAAAATCTGAGTCCTTTCTCTTATTTCGACTGCTATTTTTAACTGTAACAGCTGGAGAAAAGGCAACAAATTCGATCAATTTTTTAAAACTGTGTTTGGCAGGCTCAGCGTGTCAATGGGGCATCTGGAGTGGATAAAGCCATGGGCACTTTGCTGTACAGTATGGCTTCTCGTCTTAAAGACAGCAAACGCCTGGTATTTCTGTCAGACTGCATCGCTCAGAGGAAAATCTGTACAGAACTACAGCTGGCAGGTAATTTCTTACATTTGATATGTACAGCGAAAGCAAAACTTAATAATAAACCTTAGGTTGATGTTGACTGCTCTGTCATTTATGTTATCTATATTTTTCGCAGCTGCTTTAGACTTTGTCAAAAGTCATCCTGAGGATCCCATCAGTCAGAAGGAGTTTGATGAAGCATGTGGTGTTGGTGTAGTCACAACACCGGAGCAGATTGAGGATGCAGTAAGTGCATAATCTCCCACTGATCTGAAGCAAAATGCCTCACAAATACAGTTAGGCACGCTTAGCTTTTTTGACATATCATCACATTACACCAAACACAAACCATTGCCGAGAAGTGGAAGTAAAAAATGTTTTCAAAGGTTGTTTTTTTTTTTTTACAAATTAACACTTGAAATTTGTAGGGTGTATTTGTGTAGAGCTTCATTTACCAATACTTCTAAATACATTTACAGGATCAATTACCTCAAAGAATCATTTAATTAGAAAACACAGTCTAACCATGTGTATTGTAATCAAGTGACACATTGGTTAAGTTTAATCTTGCAGCATTACAAAAACCCTAAACATGCAGCCAGAAAGTCACTAAAAGAATTTTAGTGCTTTAAAGCAAGTAGTCCTGACTGTCTGGACAAGAAAAACAAAAAAATTATTTAAATGAATTATCACAATATAGTGATATAAATTACCATTCCAGTTTCTAAGGTAGGATTTAGAAACTGGAATTAAACACACAATTCTCAGAAGCCTGGTTTGTATATGATGTATTATAAGTAAGCTAATAAAAATGCACATCCTTACCTAGCAATATAATAGCAATCTCTGATTCATCTTGTAAAATTGATTAAACCATAGTGGCAACACATGCTGTTTACAGGACACATTTATTGTGTTATTGACTTCCAAAGCCTGCCATTGTCATTTCCTGTTCTTCAGTAGACTGTTGTAATAGTTTTATTGCATTTATTAGAATGTCCTAGTTAAAGTCCAACTGATAATCTGTGGTAGGAAACGTAATGGTTAGATACTTTGCATCCAGCCTCATAAGCCCGAGCTGATTCACAAAGTGAAATGGTCTAACTTTAATCTCTGCGTGAAGCTGGAAGAGACAAGGGAAAACTTAGGAAAACTCAAAACTGTAACCTGAGCAAAAAGGGGTTTTTACAAAGTTTTGACCGAGGACTAAATAAAAATGCATGCAACACATTTAATATTTTTACTTGCAAAAACATTTGAAAACTGTGTCTCAATACTTCCACCTTAGATTTACGTTTTACACAGTAAACAATTTACAAACACAGTAGTTTGTGTTGGTTGATCACATTAATACACTAAATACACTACAAATGTGATTGTAATATGACAACATGTGAAAAACACTGAGAGGTATACATTACTATTGCAAAGTTGTTTAAACCTCTCACTAAGTGCACCAGCCTTGGTGTGTTGAGTGACAGTGGAATGTTGTGCAGGTTGAGTCTGTCATCAAGAAGCACAAGGAGCAGCTGCTAATGGAGAGGTATCGCTTCAACATGGGATTGCTAATGGGTATGATCTCACATTTGATGATCTCACATTTGATCATACCCAAATGTGAATATTATCACAGCCATTACAGCAGAACAGACAGAATGTCTTTTTATCTGTTGCAGGAGAAGCACGCTCAGCTCTAAAGTGGGCCGACGGGAAGGTGATCAAAAACGAGGTGGATGTGCAGGTATACATGGAGGAGGAGTGGGTTTGCTTTAATTAAATATGAATAGGTGACTTTACACATTATGTTTGGTCTTCAAGGTTCTGCACCTGCTTGGACCCAAGACGGAGGTGGATCTAGAGAAGAAACCCAAGGTAAGAGAGCTATTACATATGTGAAGGAAAGTTTAAACTGCTCTCACTTGAGCTGCTTCCTGCTATGTTTTCTGGCTCTGTGTAACCACTGCATCCTTCATGCTTTGTTATGCAGGCACAGAAAGCAAAGGTGGCAGAGAAGAAAGAGGAGGTGACATTGAATGGTGAGCTGCAGCAAAGCAGACAAAAGTGCATTGAACTATTTCTTAATTGAGCGTGTGTTTTATTTTTGTTTGTTTATTTATTAAGGTGATGAAAATTTTGTGGAAGGAAGATCTTTAATGGAGCAGCTGAGAGGAGAAGCACTGAAGTTTCATAAACCAGGTGAGAAGAAAACTCTGAGCATTTAGATGAAGTAGCATATTTTTGTCTATTGATGTTCTTGTTGTCAACATTAGCATTAGCATGTCTCTTTTTTCAAGCTAAGACTGTATTATTGTACTGTAGCAGTCTGGACACACTGCAATTTAATAAACTGCACCAGGTTGAGATTGAAAAAACTATTTTATGTTCTTCGATTGATGATAATTGATCATCTGCACAGAAAAGCCACATCTTACCCATTCACAGATTATATTTCTTAGAAACCAGTTAAATCTCTTTCTGGTGTATTAAGGTATTTTCTGCATATTGGTAACGTTAGACGACGTAATACTGGGTAATTTATTTATAGTCTGACCTTTTACTATTGTTGTTTTCAGGAGAAAACTACAAAACCGAGGGTTATGTTGTGACCCCAAAAACAATGGATCTCCTTCAGAAACACATTGAGTTCACAGGTGGACAGGTACAGACTCTAAAAAAGTTAAAATATCAACATAGAATGAAAAGTGTTCATATTAAATGATCTGAGTGATTGAGTTTGGCCTGCTGTAACTGCTTCAGATCCGTACCCGTTTTCCACCTGAGCCCAATGGTATTCTTCATATTGGACATGCTAAAGCCATTAATTTCAACTTTGGTTACGCCAAGGTACATTTGCCTAATTTAAGATCTGTTGGTTATTTTCTGTGAAGACGTTTTTTCTGAATCTGAACTCTTTCTGCAGGCAAACAATGGGATTTGTTTCCTAAGATATGATGACACCAATCCTGAGAAGGAGGAGGAGAAGTACTTCACTGCCATCAAGGACATGGTGGAGTGGCTGGGTGTGTTTAATTGATGTCTTATGTGATTATAGTGTAAGCATGATGCATGTATCAGGATTCCTCCACCATCCTAAAAAGTCTGAAATGTGATTTAAGTATTTTCTAGGTCTAAATAAGTATGATAAAAGAAAATCAGTGTATGGAAAACATTTAGTCTTTTTAGACTTTATTCCCTATCTTGGTGCAACTTTGTTGTGTCAACCCTTCCTTTCATCCTTGTTTGTAGGCCTTGCTTTTTTGCCTTTCCTCTTGTTCACTACTCCATGTTTTTTTCATGTTCCATACTTAAAGTCCTGACCACAGTCATTTTTGTATTTTGTATTTTTTAATTTCTAAAAGTGACTCAGACCATGTGTAGTTGAGATCAGGAAAAGCAGGAGATTTTGAAATGAATATTATGTGCGATCCTTGTATTATAAACCGGCTCCTAATCAGTGCAGCTGTACCTCACAGGTTACACACTGTATGACGTCACACACGCGTCGGACAACTTCCAGAAACTGTACGACCTCGCCGTTGATCTGATCCGCAGGTAAGCAGGGGTTGAGAACGTACGTAGGGAGTTTACTTTGAAGGACGGCTGGATTTCTGATCATCCCGTCTGTCATCAGGGGCCATGCGTATGTGTGCCATCAGAAGGGTGAGGAGCTGAAAGGCCACAACGTTCCCCCATCTCCATGGAGGGACCGACCCGTCGAAGAGTCTCTGGTGTTGTTTGAGAGGATGAAGAAGGGCATGTTCGCCGAGGGAGAGGCCACGCTCCGGATGAAGATGGTAATGGAAGATGGGAAGATGGATCCTGTGGCATATCGAATCAAGTACACGCCTCATCACCGAACAGGAGACGAATGGTAAGGAAACATGTTTTAGTTTTTATTTCTTTAACTTAGTTTCAATCAATTAACTTTTTGGTTTATCTTCCTTTTCAGGTGTATTTACCCTACTTATGACTACACACACTGTCTGTGTGACTCTATTGAAAGCATCACCCATTCTCTGTGTACCAAAGAGTTTCAAGCCAGGTATATCAAGGTGTTTGTTCTGGATGTAACTTCTTTTGGCTTTGGTTTAAAGGTATCGGTTTGATCATGTTTTTCTGCTTTTTGATAAATGTTTTTAGGCGTTCCTCGTATTACTGGCTGTGTAACGCTCTGGATTTGTACTGCCCCGTTCAGTGGGAATATGGCCGCTTGAACCTCACCTACACCGTTGTGTCAAAGAGGAAAATTATCAAACTTGTTGAGACTGGTGTGGTCAGGTGAGAAAACAAATCTTTATTGATGTTAAGATTAAATTTATGGGATAAAAACGGTATCAGTTAAAATTGCAAACTTATTGTGAAAAAAGGTAAGGCAGGATTTTATTTAAAAACTGCACGACTTACAGACATTTAATAAAATATTTTGCAGAAAAGTGAAGCTTTTACACAAGTTGTCTTTGAGCAAAAGACAAAATAGCAGATGGGTTCTAAAACCTTAGGGAACCTGCCTTGAGAAAATCAGTTGGTCTTCTTTTCTGAACGTTGCAAAAAGTTACTCTTCATTATTTAGGATGTGCTGTACATGACAAAATGTCAACAGTCATTCTTTTCAATAAAAATCTGCTCAGTGTGTAATTTGTTGAATTATTTAAGACTCGAGGCTTATGTTATTGAAAGTTTCAGTATAAATCACTTCAAACTATTATATTCTGGACTAATACAGCAAACTCTGCATTACATTAAAAGGCTTGCGTTTGATTTTTGTTCCACATACACCTTGTTGATCTTATTTTTTTTTTCCTTATGCAGAGACTGGGATGACCCCAGACTCTTCACTCTGACTGCTTTGAGGAGAAGAGGTTTCCCCCCTGAGGCCATCAATAACTTCTGTGCACATGTATGTAGCGTGGAGGGATTTTGATCTGCTGCATGGATCGACAACAATTTAAATGTAAAGGAATATGTTGTTGTGTAATTGTAACGGCCTCTTTTTCAGGTTGGTGTAACCGTTTCCCAGACGACAACAGAACCTCATCTGCTGGAGTCGTGTGTGAGAGATGTCCTGAATGACACCGCTCCTCGTGTCATGGCAGTGCTGGAACCCCTCAAGGTCACCATAACAAACCTCCCCAAGGACACAAAGGTTTGTTAAATTACTTTCAAATAAAGAATACATGTGATAAAGATTTATTTATTATTAAGTTTAACCTCACTGCGATGGATGGTGACCTGTCTAGGGAGTACCCCACCTATTTCCCGAAACATTTGCTAGAGGTAGGCACCAGCCCCCCTCCAGACCCCACTAGGGATAAAGGTGTCAGAAAATGGATGGATGGAAGTTTAACCTCATTAAGTAATGAGACTGCTTTTGTCTTCACTCACAGATGGATGTAAGGGTACCAGACTTTCCTGCCAATGAGGCCAAAGGTGCCCATACCGTTCCATTTACATGCACAATATTCATCGAACAGAGCGACTTCAGAGAGGTTAGAAAGATGATAAACAAAGAGATCCAACAATACTTTTGTGGAAGTCTTTCATTGTGGGGCTTATTGATTTTTTTTTTTTTTGCAGGTAATGGAGAAAGGTTACAAGCGTCTGACTCCAGAACAGCCAGTTGGCTTGAGACATGCTGGGTATGTCATCTCTGTCCAGAAAGTCATCAAGGTAAATGTCTAAGTTATTTCATTTAATATCACTTTAATACAAGAAATTCAAGAAACATTGAATCAAAACCTTTTTAGGGAGTTAAATTTGTAAGGATGAGGTGAATCCATTCATGGTAAACCAGCCATAAGGTGCTACTGGGACCATGGTGCCAGCATCACCATGGTCCCAGTGATGTATTTAAACTGCATTAGTGCATGCTTTTCAATGCATTTTTTAAAGGTAAGATATTTTTACAAATCACGTGGAATAATTAGTTTTAAGGCACAAATTGACTCAATTAAGTATGCTTTAAGTTGAACATGAAATAATTAAGTGTAAAATTAAAAAGTAGAAATAACCAAATACATCTACACATATTTCAAATTTTTACCATTATTTTTAGCTTCCAAGGTTGTTCAGTGCAAACATTAGTTTGGATTAACTGTTAAATTACCACATGGCATTGAAGTTATTACTCAATAAGTCATCTGATTCCTCTCTGCTTCTCAGGACTCTCAGGGTAAAGTGGTGGAGCTGGAAGTGACCTGCTGCAGCTCAGAGACTGCAGAGAAACCAAAGGCTTTCATCCACTGGGTCAGCCAGCCACTGGTGTGTGAAGTGCGTCTCTATGAAAGACTGTAAGTCAAAAACAACGACTGCCATCCACAACTAGCAACCTGCGATTAAAAACTGAACTAAGTGAGAACTGTCGCCCGCTTTGTAGCTTCCTGCACAAGCACCCAGAGGATCCGTCGGAAGTGCCAGGTGGCTTCCTGAGTGACATCAACCCTGTAAGTGTTTGGCAAGACTTAAAAATGTAAATTCATCATTCAGTGGTTAAGCTTTGATTCAGGAAATACACTAGGCACTTTTTTTATTTATTCCAAATCAAATATAATTGTCTTTCTTCTTCACAAATGTGCTACTTTGTGTTGGTCTTTCACATAAAATCCTGCTGAAATTCAGTAGATGTTGTGCATGTGATAAGATGATATTTGTATCCCCTATTTCATATCCCTGGCACTACACAGAGATATGAATACTTCTACAAGTTTCAGGGCATTTACTGTCTTATCTTCTCATATTGTCTTCTCCAGAATTCCCTGCAGGTGATCAGCAGTGCCTTAGTGGATACCTCAGTGAAGGGAGCAAAAGTTTTGGATAAATTCCAGTTTGAGAGAGTTGGTTACTTCTCTCTGGACCCTGACAGCTCAGCTGATAAGGTACAATAAAACTCAAATCAATTTTGAAATACTTTATTTTTATTGCTATATTTATAAAGGTCTTTTAGGTCTATATTAAATACATACACACTCTAGACTTACTCTAGTGGTAAGACATGCTATAATGTGATTTTTCTTTTCATTTCAGCTTGTTTTTAACAGAACTGTCACACTCAAAGAAGACCCAGGGAAGATCTGATTGATTAAAAAAAGAAGCTGTGCTTATTTACCAGAGCCTTCAGATACTTGACCACTGTGTGCATCACTTATGTTGGAACATCAGCAAGGACACAGATAAATCTGACTGAGACCTCTTTAAATTATATGCCTTTTCTTGTTGCCTGCAACATTTCTAATCAGCTCTTCTCATGTATGGCTCGTGTGACTGGTTCATAAGGGAAGCAGCAAACTCTGAGGCTGCTCTTTGGTCTGTCTTACAGCTTTACCAATCAGTGTTAAGAGCTCCTACAAGATTTGTGTGTCCTGTTTTTGCTGCAGCAGTGACTACCTGTTATGTGGGTACCTGTAAGCAACTTTGATAAAAAAAAAAAAAAAAAAAAAAAAGTACTTCCGCAGCAATTTTTATTATGACTCTGATGTTTTACATTAAGGGGATGCTCTCAGATGCTATATTTGATTTTTCTAACTGAAGTGGTACCATCCCATCTTGTGGTTTTAAGACTCACAGGGGTCCTTTGTGCAGCAAAAAATAAAATTAATATGATAAAACTGTCTGCATTTATGATATAGTGAGCATGTTTTCATGTCCATGTAAATGGCCAGTAATACACTGATGGTACTTGAATACTTATACTTACCAACAGATTGGCCAATGGTTTATAAACCAAATGTCAATGAAAAAGTGGGTTAGCTTTTTTCACAAAGTAAACTTCAGACAGTAAACTTATAAATTCTTTAAGAAAAAAGCTTTTTAAGGGTGGAGTCAGACCTAGAAACAGTTGCAGTAAATAAGAACTTTGCCTGCTGCAGGACAAATGACATTATTGTGCCAGTGATTAATTTAGTCATCTTCAAAATCAGAAGTGATTATTAGAGGAAACAGTAAAACCCAAAACCCACATGATTATGTCATTTAGGGTTGTGGAGTAACTTGTACTGGTGTGCCTCACATTTTTTTTCTTAAGTGCACCTAATTTTTTAACTGCGTGATGTTCTGAGTTTAACAATAACAGCTACAGGGTTTAGTGTTTACTTTAAAACAGTTTTGAAACTTTAAGGTTATAAATGGAATAGATTTAATTGAATGAGGAATCTATTCAACGATTCCTCAAGCAGGTGTCTTCATGCCTGTCTTCAAGCAGGCAAGACGACACCTGCATCACCACTTCTTCCAAGCTCATCTGAATCAGGATAATACTTTTAACTCAAGACCCTTTCAGGCAGCTCATAAACTCTGTACTCTTGGATAGATAAATGTAGCTAGTTTACCACTTTTTCGACCTTCATCCTCATTATAGCAGTTCATAAAACCACTACTAGTTATATTACATCAGTAGTATAATTACTACTGATGTAAACAATGATTCAACACATTTGGCATCAGAATAACTGTTGTATGGACAGGGATGCTTTGAAGCAGAGATTTATACGACCACAATAAGAGCACATTAAATCATAAACATTAAACAACGTGGGATAACACCATGCCAAAATGAAGTGCATGGGAATTAACTCCCACCTGCCCAGAGCTTCGGGAGTCCCAACTAAATATTCAGTGCATCTCTCTGGCACCACCTTAAAAGATTTAGATTCCAGTGAACCACTAGGAGCGTGTCTCTGGAAGAAATGTGTTTTAAGGTGGAACGATATCTGCGCCATCCTGTATTGCTTTTCTGCGTGTACGAGTCGCCTTTAACAGATTACAAAGCAACTGAAGATTCTCGCGATGTTACCGGTAAGACGTATCGCGATAACACCCCCGAGTTACAAATCGGTAGCCTATTGGTTTGAGGACGCTGTTGTAAGATGGCGCCTAGCGGAATATGAGTCTGGTGGAGAAAAAAAGGAAAAACTACAGCTAACGGAAAAAAGCAACCCATTAGGTAGCTGCTAAAAACATCAACAGTATTGCGCCGTCCATCTGGTTGGAGGAAAACCGTTGCGGACGACTTAAACTTCGAGCTGTCAGAGACAGGTAGCCAAAATCCATGCTAATACTAGCTTGTTAGCTTTAAGGTAATCAGAGAAAAACAGTAAAGCGCAACTGACGTAGGATGGTTTGTCAAGAGCTGATGGTTTGAACACACCTTTAATCTATTGCGTAGCGACAATTGTCATCTGAATTGTTTGATTTAAAGCGTGTTTCCAACGACACAGTGATTGGCTTTATTTTGCAAACAACACGCGGCTAGTTAGCAATGCACCTGGCTAACCTAGCGCGTTGTGTAATCAACAGCTTGGTTAGGGGCTGTTCAGACAGGTATCCGTAAACATGACAGTAACATAAATCCAGTTTTAAGCGTGCCCGTTTCATCCTGAATATGTTACCAACCCAAGACTGCTGCATTCGATTTGGAAAGTGACCGCGCTTTTGTCCCAGCTCGCTTACACTCAGCCGGAATTAACCCTTTCCTATTACAATCTCTCTCTGTGCTATCACCAGTCTTTTAGCTCTGATTGCGTCCGTCTGAAGCCGGTGTTGAAAGATTTTAATGTAGTCATCTTTTTTTTTTTTTTTTTTTTTTTTTTTAGATTTTTTTTTTATATTTTTTTTTTTTTTAATAGTTTTCATTGAAATTCAAAATTTTGCTTTATATCTTTTGCTCCAGGTTTCCATCTCATCTAAGTGATAACACTCTGCAGCTATGAATAATGCCATGGATAGCAGTAGCTCATATGAGGAGCTAGTGAGACAGAAAGCTCGGAGCATTCCTCAACATCGTATGAAGGAATTCTTGGAGTCCTTGGCCAGTAAAGGTCCTGATGCTTTGCAGGAGTTCAGCCAGCAAAGTGGAGACACTACAACCACCACTACGACTATGGTTTACCAACAAGAGACCAACTGCATCTACACAGACAGTACAGAAGTGGCTGGGTCGCTGTTGGAGCTGGCATGTCCGGTAAATGTAGTCTGTGTTACACCCCTTAATGCACACTCAGAAATTAGTTTTTTATATACATATAAATTGCAAGAAATGCACATGATCAAACTTCAAACCAGATTATTTAGGTTAGTGTGTCAACTATGTATTTTCATTATGATATCTGTGTATACAGTTTATACATTTATTGCAGTTTAATAATAATCTGGTTAAAATGCAGCCTGTGCTGCATGTTATATAGTATCATGAATTCAGAGTGCTTTCATTATGAGTACACAAGCATGCAAATTGTGAATTGGTTACATGCTTGGCTTCATGGCAATAGATGCACACACTTAACACAGATAATACCCTGCAAGAATTGTTTGCTTCACCTGACTTCCTAGCCTACTAAAGGACTGATTGTTAGATTTTATTTTTGGGTTTTGAAGTATCTAAGTCTCACCTGGTCTAGTCTTGGAGGTCTTTTACCAAGTCTAATCAAGAAAAAATACACCTTGAAAAATAAGATGTTTTTAAATGTTTGGAGCTCTAATCTAAGTAGAGGTAATTGTGTGTGTGTGCAGTAGCTTTTTCCATTTTATGGAACAGTATTCTTTCTTGTGTAAGAACTATTCTGTTCTTATACAGAAATATCAAAGACTCTCCTTTTGTCTCAGGAGGAGCTTGTTTTGTATCTGTGTTATGTGAATTTTATTTTCATCCGTACTAGTGAATTATGTTGTGTGTGTGTGCTCCTGACTTTGCAACTGAATTTATTTATTCCTGATCGCTTCTTACTGTGAAATATTTTAGTGGTGTTGGTTGTTTAATTACAGAAGTACAGAAATTCTCTACGATTTTATTTGTTTAGCTCAGGGTTTTCAGATGAAGGGGCAAGTTATCTGAAGCTTTTAGGTGCCCTTCTAGTCCAGCACACCTGAATTAAATCGCTGAAAAACGTCTGCATTTCATGCTATGTCAGATTATACAGATTTTTGCTAATGACATTCATATTTGATTCAGGTGTGTTGAAGCAGTCATCTGGCTCAGTTTTTTTTCACTTTGATTTCTGATGTGAAATACAACCTTAACCGAAATGACTGCAATATATATGTATGTAATTTTGCTTTGAGAGTGGTTCTTTTAAAAATGAAAACCTTATCCTCTGTTGCAGGTTCAGGTGCAGGTCCAGCCGCAGCAGCAGCAGATACAGGACTCTGCATCGCATCAGACTGTCCAACAAAATACAGAACAACAAATTGTGCAGGTCAGAATCTGAATTTTAAGAAAAACATTGTAATCTTATCCAGTTTGATAATATCATGTTTACGCTTAATGTCCTGCTTATAATAATTCACAGGTACAAATTCACGGCCAGCAACAGGGTCAAATGCTTGGCCAGGTTCTCCAGGTGCCCACTGGTTCCCATCAGCAGCTGCAGGGTGTTACCACTGCACAGCTGATTCAGCCTGGGGAACTGACAGAGGAACAGCAGCAACAGGTTTGTCCATAAAGTATTGGTACTGGAATGATCCATAATGCAAGATGAGGCAGTAAACAGGTTGGGACTTCATTCATACAACAAGTCTTGATTCTCAATTCAAATTTCTTTTTTATTTATTTATTTTTTTTAATGAAATCTGAGTATTAGTAGTAGCAATATTATATATTTTTTTTAACATAATAGCTAGAGCTATTGCAATGAGATCTTGTAATAGCATAGCAGTGTAAAACACAGTAGTGTACTAGAATTTTTATTTATTTTTTTACTTATTATTACTTCTGACCTTGTGTGTTCAGCTGCAAGCCCAGCTGGTAGCAGCTGTGGCAGGTGGGCAGCAGATCCAGATCCAGACGGTGGGGGCCCTGTCGCCCACTCAGCAGCAGGACGGTGTGGAGCGGAGGGTGATGGGAACCGCGGTTGCTACATCCCAAGCAGCAGGGGTCCTGCAGCCAGCTAAAAAGCGTAAGGTGGACATGCCCATCACTGTGTCGTATGCCCTGCCTGGTCAGCAGGTAGCCACAGTCTTGGCGATACCACAGGGTCAAGGGCAGCAGCAAAGCTACGTGTCGCTGCGGCCAGATCTCCTAACTGTAGACAGTTCCCACCTTTACAGTGCTACTGGTACGATCACCAGTCCCACAGGTGAGACCTGGACCATTCCTGTGTACTCTGCTCCTGCTGGGTCTGGGGGCCGTGAGCAGGTCACACACATTGCCATTCCCCAGGAAGCTTACGGGACAGTGCAGGTGGCAGGGACAAACACTACAACATTGACCACAATGCCAACCCAGGTCACTATAGAAAGCGACAAGCTAAAAAGCCCTACTAGTCAAAGTCAGACTGTGCAGGCGGTTTCCAGCATAACGAGCTCCACCGGGATGAGCAACCAAGAGGAAGTGGTTCACACGCTGGCCGCAAACACGCTCTTCCCCGCCCAGCTGATGAACGGAAACATCCACATTCCCGTGGCTGTGCAGGGCTACTCCAACGCCACACAATCCATCATCTGGGACCCCCAGCAGCAGGTGCTGCACACACAGGGACTGACAGGGCAGGATGGACAGCTATTACAGGTAATAACACAACATCCTTTCATCCTGCAGGTGCTATATTTCAGCTCATTGAAAGTTATTTATTTTTTATTTTTTTTGGTTGGCTGTTGTCAGGGTCAGACAGTGGTCGCAGAAGTAGATGGTCAAGGTCAGCAGCAAGTGCAGGTGCAGGAGCTGCTGCTGCCCGCTACCCTGAAGCCAGAGGAGGGGCTGGACGTGTGGCGACTCTGGGCTCAGAGGAAAAATGCAGAGCTGGACAAATCGGATCAGAACAAACTTGCTCCAATAGGCCGTGAGAGACCATGCATTTTACTTAGCGTTAAAGTGACAAACAATAATTGGTATGAACAACTTTCCCCATTGTGGGATGGTAAAGGATTTTCTGTTCCTTTTTCAATTGGCATTTTTCCTTATGTGTTACTTCAGGACGCCAGGCGCTCCGTTTCCAGGAGGATCTGGTGTCGTGTGCTGTGGCTGAGCTCTGCATGGGTCTGTCTTTGATGACTGTAGAGGCTCGGGGGCTTGAAGGAGAGTCATACGAGGCGGATGTTCTTTATTATGTATTTCTCTGCATACAAAAGGTAAGTTACACTCTTTCCTTCCCAAAACCCTGTTGATCTGTAGCAGGTTTTAGTTAACTCAGAAAAGAAATTAAAAACTTTTAATTTGCATAGTTTACAATTGAAGTTGCAAAAAGAATTATTTTGTTCCAATAATCTTAAAATTAAATTTTACTGCCTTCCAAACAGGAACTAAATTAAAGTTTCTAAAGTGAATTTTGACATTTTGATAGAATTCTAGGGCTTGTTTTATTTGTTCTGCTAAGCATCTCTGCATCCAATAGACTAGAAGTTAATGGCACCACTGATGATCTGCTTCTCTCTCTTCTTCTTGCAGTACCTGTTTGATAACGGTCGAGTTGATGACATTTTCTCAGATCAATACTATACTCGTTTCGCTCATTGTCTTCATCTAATCTTGGACCCCTGGAGACCGTCAGTTCATCCTCTAGGTACACCAATATATTTATTTATTTTTTATTTTTTGAATTTGCTGTGTTGCTGTGCATAAATTCCCTACAAATCACCTGTTCCTGCAAACCTTGACAAGGAGTTCCAGCTGCATGTGCAGCAGTTTACTAGACCTACCAGCTCTTCATATTCTGCTCTTTACCTCTTTCCCCAGGGTATGTTATTCCCAGTCATGTAACAGAGGAGATGCTGTGGGAGTGTAAACAGCTGGGAGCTCATTCTCCATCAACACTGCTCACAACTCTCATGTTCTTCAACACAAAGTGAGTTTCAAAGCCCTCCAGTATTCTGATGCTTCTGCAGACATTTCATTAACAGAAATGAAATGTCTGCAGAACCAGACATTCTGCAGACATTTAATGATGTATAATCAAACGTTGATGGGTCTGCATTTGTCTACTGTATATCTTTAATAGTCTGCCTCATTGGTTGATGTTGCGCTGTTTTCCAGATATTTCCACCTAAAAACAGTGGATCAGCATCTAAAATTGGCTTTTTCAAAGGTGTTGAGACACACCAGAAAGAGTCCCAACAATCCCAAAGACAAGAGCACCAGCATACGGTACCTAAAGTCAGCGGAGAGGTTCATAGGACAGAAAGGTAAGAGGATAAACAGATGTTAAAGTCCTTTTATAAATTACATAATATGATTCAATTCAAACTATTGACCAGTGGCCTCAAAAAAACATTTTCACTCTTTTTAAAAGTGCAGTAGTACTCTCTTGTAGACTGTGTAAAAATCCTGATTATTATGTTTACTCATGTATGAGGTAATCAGTAGGCCTGTCACAATAAGGAATAGCTCAATAATGTAATGCATAATAAATTAAAGCAATAATTTCCATTTGCATGATTTGTTGTTTTCTCTTTCTGGTAGAAGAACTGTTGATTGTTTTTGATCAGTTTGTTTTTTTACCTGGTCTCTTTTGCTGAGATACAACCTCAAAAAGCTGCACATACCTTGTGCTTTCTGATAAAATCCAAAATGATGAGTTGCAGTTCTCCATTGAGAGTAATGATGATTGTTTTTACTTCTTGTTCAGTGACAGATGATATGTACTCGGAACAGCTGGAGGACCCTGAGAACCCGCTGCGCTGCCCTATCAAACTCTATGATTTCTACCTCTTCAAATGGTAAATGGGAAGCGTCTTCTTAATAAGATTTAGTTTCTCTTAGAGGAGCTGCTTTGATTAAGTAAAATTACTAGTTGGTGTAATTGAAAACTGAAGTGTCTTAATTTGCAAGATTATTGCTGTTGAGAATCTAAAAAAAAAACAAAACATTGATGCTGAATAATCTAGCTTCTCCATCTTTTAGAATGAATATTTATTGGACCCTAAAGAACTGAACCTTATTTGGTTAGGACTTTTGCAAGGTCAGAAAACAGTAATTCTACATCTTAAAAAGTCTGAAATACAAACTCAAGCTTATGTCTTAAGTTTGCATGTTCTATCAGAAAAGCAGCAATGGGAAAAATTGGGGCTAATGTTGATATCCCGAGAAATCAGCTGTCCATGCAAATTTTCTGAAAATGTTGCTCCTAAACCTGACAAGCCTACATTTTAGTTATAGTTAAATAAAATGATGTCGCATTTTATTTTATTTTTTCCATTTCCAGCACCTCCATCATGCAAAAGTGTCTTCAAACGTCTGTGTAGGAGCCATTTATACTTGCTTGTGTTATCGCCACCAGAGGGCGTATTTCATTTTGAGTTCTGAGTGTCTGAGGGGGGATGGGTTATTTAAGGTCAATCATGATTCTGTTCAGGTGTTGCTAATGGGAAGAGGAGACAGTTTTCTACTGTGTTTGGTTTGGGTTGGATGTCGAATTTATGTGGATTTCAATGGCAATAGTAAACTATGGACAATGTTCGGATAATAAACGACT
>CAEGAD010100955.1:0-16055 GCA_903067055.1 Poeciliopsis paucimaculata | reverse complement strand
GTTTGATTTCACAGAAGTTTGATTTACTTGGAGTTATATTGTGTTGTTTAAGTGTTCCCTTTATTTTTTTGAGCAGTATATATATATCCCAGCTTCTGTTGGGGAATTTATTTAATTATTCCACATATGAATATTGCATTGGTTGTACTTGTATCTATATTTAAATATATTTTCGAATTAATAATGTAACAGCTATTTTTTTACTTTCTGTGGTGGGGTTAAAGTACAAGATTGCCCTCTAATCAAATATTTGCTTTTAAGTGTTTGTAAACGCAGTGGAATGTGCCTATCTTTTTCAATACACTGTAAATGGACACATAAAATAAAGACGGCAAATTATTAAAGAAACAAAAAAAGAAATATAACCTTTAGTCAGCTGGTATGTTTTCCAAGCGTCAGTCGGCTTTTTCTTTATCTCCAGCTTTCCCAGCTGCGTGGGAGGGACAAGAATTTCACCTTGCTCCATGCCCTTCTGGAGCAGATCATGTTGCAGGAACCGGGCCTGGCCACTTTTACCCAGGACTTGGCAGAATTTGAAACTGTCCCTGGAGGTATTTGCTCGTCAAGATTTGATCAAAACAGCAGAAGAAAAAAATCTGTGGGGTTCTTTTGAGTTAAGGGCTGTTAAATGAAACATACATTTATATTTAATACCACTGTTGGTGTTTTTCTCCCCCTCTCCTTTGGAAAGCTTCCATCAAAGGCTTGACCGCAGAAGTGGATGGTAAGTAGATCACATTTTACTACAGTATCCAAAGTCTGGTGTTCACTATGCTGATCCTGCTGTAGGTGGAGTTGTGAGAAAGCATTGCATCTCTCAATGTATTTCAGTACATTTTGTGAAAATGATGTTTTTCCATGAGGTCTGAGCTGAGGCTGTTATGTTTTTACAGTGCTGAAGAACGAAGTGCAGAAAGTTCTTCAGTACAGAAAAACCATCAAGAAGAAAAACATTGCAGCTCATCACCCAAACTTCTCTAAAGATCTTAAGGTGAGGTAGAAATGTCTTATCATTTCTAGTTCCCTCTACAGTCAATAGGAAAATATTACCATTAATTTGAAAAAAAAAAAAAAAGTAGTGCACTGTGTAAATAGAATAAATACTACAGGAAATACAGCAGACCTTGATAATCTGAACTATAATCTGAACTGCTATAGTTCAATGAAAACTGTTGAATGAAAGTGACCTGAGATTAGAGCTGTGAGGAACCTCCCGTGATTTTTGTTTGATCAGAATTATTACACATGCAGGTTACATTGTGTATAATAAAAAGACAAAAAAAACCCCCACAAAATATGAAAGTAAGAATCACATAACAGTGGAAGACTGAAATAAAAACCCACACCCAAAGCCTGATACACCAGCTGTTACAAAATTTTATTTTAAGTCTCATTCAAAGTCCCTTTTTTTTATTTAACATGGTCGTATTTTTATTTGTTTTATTGATAGTAATATTAACACTGTGTATTCTTTTCATTTTGGTGGATCATAATCTCTTAGAGCTACACAATATATTAAATCTCACTTGTCTTTGCAAAATCAATATTTACAATATCCCAATTTCTAAGAACTGTTTTGGTGCAGGATTTGTTAGGCCATTTTACATGTATAAGCATCTCGAAGTTTTGCAGATCTGTGTTTTTCCACATATTGCGCAGCCTCACCGACATCCTCTAAAGTCGACATGTACCAAGGAATTATAGATTATTATGACTTACTCAGAAAATAAGAACAAACGGCATAGCGTCTTGCAATTCAAATAAGCTGCAACAGATTCCAGTCTACAAGACATGTATGTATTTATTCTTTGGAGGTGAACACAAGTTGAATTTTGTCACCAGCACAAGTTTGTATTGCTAGGAAAGGGGACAGGAAGACTCCTGGTGAAACTTTAAAACTCCTTTAAATAATTTCTGCAGAGAGACAAAAACAAACTTGAGTATTACTGGCTGCTTCAGTCATGTGGCAGCAGACTAGACCTGCTGTCAGAAACTATACATCAGAAAAAAGCCATCTAATTCTGTTTCTATGTATTTTAGTGCTGAGCAGGCAGCTTTGGCAAAGCATCATGATATGATGTTGATTTGCATCTTTCTGACCTGCATCTTATCTCTTATTCTGTACTTTTTCTTCCAGGGACATTTTGCACAAATTTGTCACCACTGTGTTAAATGCAAATAAATGGCTTCGTAATGCCAATAGCTTCGCCCTTTTTTATTATGACAATAGTTTGACATATTCAGAAATGGAGCAAATAAATGTCAAAGTAGATGGTTGCTAAAATGTAATTTTGGAGAATATGAATACATTTAAGTTCCTTTACTGAATGTGATGCACTCTGCTGGAGTTATTCCCACTTTTTCATATAATCTTAAAAATAAGCAAATATGTAGTTTTTGTAGTTCTTGGCATTCTGTCCTAACATCTTTAAATCTTTGAATCTTTATTAGATTTTCAATTTTGCTAAATTTTTGTTTTTTAATCACATGAGTTTTACAATGAATAGAGGTGTGTGTGGTTTGCTCACAAACTCCTTGGGCTCTCCTCTGTACCGCAGATGGCAATAGAGAAGTATAACGTGCAACTCGAGTCGCTGACGAAGACTTGCGAGGAGATGAAGAAACTCTACTCTGTCATACTGGTAATCCCTGAGTTATTATTTCAATCTCTCTTTTGTACAGCTCCGAGGATGGATGCCCCGGGCACCCCCCATCCTCGTAGTGTCTAGATTGCCGTCTTCAATTATTTGTCACCTCATCTCCCTGATGCTATGTTGTCACAGCTACATATATTTCAAAGGGGCGAAGGTTAAAGCACCAGGTGTTCATAATGCATATTAAATGGTGTTTATTATAACTACATTTGTGTCACATTGAATCTACAGTACCTTAAAAAAGTATTCATGCCCCTTGGTCTTTTTCACATTTTATCATGTTAGACTTCTGGTATTACAATGCGATTTTTTGTGAGTGATCAACATAAAGTAGGGAATGCATTTGCAACAGCCTCTTAGTACTTGAATCATTAGATCAAAGCAAACACTTGAATACCTTAAACTTTTTTAGCTTTGGCTGGATGTTTAGGTTGGTTGTCCTACTTTAGGGTGAACCTGCATCCCAGCCTATAGAAAGTTTTCTTCCAGCATAAACTTTTAGTTTGCTTCATCCATCTTCCTATCAACTCTGGAGACACTTCTTTCGTGTCACCAATAAAGAAAAGCACTTTCTTTGTCATTGTGGCTGTATCTCCCTCATGGCTTGTGCCATGCTGCAAAAGGGAATTATGTAAATTTATTTTAACAATGGCTTTCCATTGTTACTTTTTATGAAGGCCAGACTTATGGACTGGGTTGCTCTCAATTTCTGCAGCTCCTCCAGAGTTACCATCGCCTTTTTGACTTGCTCTCAAATTAATGTTCTCTTTTTCCCACCTGCTGGGTTATAAAGGCAACCTTGTTTTTGTTGATTTACAATTATACTATGCTTTTAATAACATAACCTGGCTTTAAACTTCTTCACAACTTCGTCCTCACATGTTGCTGTGTTCCTTTGTCTTCACAATGCTTTTTATTCACCACTGATCTTCACTAACTTCTTAATCATTTCCAGAATATCTTTTTTGGTCTTGACCTCCACTGAATTTTATTTACTCCTTTACTTGGTGACGTTTAAAAGTAGAGTGAGGAAAAAAAATGGTCATGTCCAAAAAAGCCTGTATAGAGGTGTAAAGTATTTCTGATGTGAATCAGCCTCTAGAAACAATGATATCTCATAAATCTGTTTGTGAACCGCCGTCTCCTCTGAACATTCATCTCAACAAGAAATCTCCCTTAAAGCAAACTCCTCTGTCACATATATCAGATTTAGTGGAATCGCTGCTCCCTTTGTAATCTTTCATCACTCCTTCTATTAAGAAGAACATTTTGTTTGCTCACTAAACCACCACCATTAGGCTTCTACAGCTCAGTCCCACTTCTGACACCTTAACTGGTACTATGGCTTTTTCTTATAGAGTTCCCACAAAAAACAATCAATACAAAAAGTGGCTGCAAGTTTCTCATCACTTTTCTATGTCTGAGGACAATCTGTCATCATAGAGTCCACTCACCCTTCCTGCTGTATTTGAACACTGAGATATGATAGTGCAAGATGGAGCTTTAGGCCTGTGAGGGAATTGTGTTATTATTACACCCACTGAAAGTCTCCTCAGCACTCCAAACAGTCACATAGACATGGATGCACAGGGACTGTCAGCATCTCTCTCTATAGCTCTTTTTATCTGCTGATGGATGAGTTTATTTGGTGGCTTTCGAACAAAAAATTCTGAAACCTTTGCAAGTTCGAGAAATAGTTCATTGAGCTTCAACATGCTTTTTAGGATTTAATAGTAAAACCATGAGCACCTGGAAGTCTCAGTTCAGCACAAAGACAGGAAATAGTTTGTAAGCAACACATTTTTCTTCTGACTTTATTGAGTTATGCATTTTTTCCACAAAACTCATCAGGAAACCTGGGCAAAATCATCCTCTGATAATTTTTTAGGTTCAGATTGCTTCTAAATCAAGGTCTGTGTCTTTCAAACTATTAGTGTACCAGCGCCTAGAAACTACACCAGAAAAACAATCAAAGTAGAAACAAAAAAGCTGTGCCATTTTTGATTTCAGGACAACTGGTTTTTATATTTTCTTAACATTAGCCAAGAAAGTGCACAGTATATTGACTGTTTAGTTTAGCTTATTAGGTTATCAAACAAGGACAACGTGCAAAAACACATTAATGACAGATGCTTTGCACCAGATTTAGCTTAAGCTAGTTTCCATCTGCAGTCCATGAGCTAGTAAAACAGTCGAATATCATAAAACATTCACTGAAAGTCTCCATATACCCTACATACAATCACTATGCAAGGTCATAAAAACATGACATAATCAATACTTAATGCCAAACTTCTGCTCTGTAATCTCTAATGCAGAGAATTATTTTTCAACGTGAATGCTGCTGGTTTTCTAAGAACTGCTTTGTGACTTTACAAGAAAAGTCCTTCATGTCAGCGGAAAGCTTAAGATTTTCTGGGAGTTTGTTCCATCACCTTTGAATGAGAAAGCTGCCTGTCAAATGCTGGGGAACGTTTTCTAGAAAGAAAAAAAAACAGCCAAAACAACAACAACAACAAAAATTGTGTCCATGTTTGGTGTTTGACAGTTGGTTAACCTACTTACTCCCATGCATGTGGGTTAAACATGAGTTGTTGTGACTCTTCAATTAGATCAAATTAAAAGATTTTTTTTTTTTTAAATGTGCTTGAGGGTGAGGGACAAGCTTAATAGAGTTAACAGCCAATGCTCACTTTCTCTACAACAAGGAAGATCTGTTATGAGGACTTAATAGGTTCAATGGATTTTACCAAGTTAAAGTAATCACAAAGCAAAGCTCAGAAACCACTCAGTGGATTTGGGTGCAAATATCACACTTCCTGAAAGCAAGCTTTCCATTTTGGAAAGGTTAGCAGGTTAATATTAGCATAAACTGGGTGAAGGTTAGATGATTTAAAAGCAGACTCCTTAGAGAGGTTCTGAGTTTGAAGGAAATGTAATTAGGCAAAAAAAAGAAAAAAAAGAAAAAAAGGACTTAACAGTGAAGATGTATAATCCATTTCTCTGTGTTTAGTTTTTGTTGTGATTTGGGTTTCCTGTGTGTTTATTTAGATTTCTGTGTTCTGTAGAGTCTCTGTGTTGTCCCGTCTTTCCCTTGATTGAGTGTTCCCTGTTTCCCCTGATTGTCTCCCTGTGTATTTAAACTCACTTGTGTCCTTTGTTCTTTGTCGGGTCCTTGTCTAGCTGTGTGTAGTTGTCTTGCCTGCTGTCAGTTTCCATTTTTACCAGTTGCTACCAGAGATCAGCTGCTCACTCTGCAGGGCTAGTGAGCTAGTGAATGTGCTGCCTGGATTTCTCCATTGTTCATCATTAAATCTGCATTTACGCTTCTTAACCTGGGTCTACTGCGTCTGCCTTACCACTCAACTACTGCGCATCATGACAGTTTTTACCACAATGCTTAGGGTGATTATCAGGGAACTTTTCATTTAGACAATGTTAACCCTAGTTATTTACAAAATACAGTTTTGAAATTATTTAATTTATCATTGAAAAATATATTAAAACAAACTTTCTCCAGTGTTACTTTTGCCATAAAGTAACAGTGAATAACCACATTCATTTTATGGATTGTCAGTAGCTACAATCAGACCTGCATAATCAAGAAATAAAATGAAAAAAAAAAATCTGCCTGACAACATGACATAATCCCAAAGAAATCTGAAAAAGCAATACATCTTGCTTTGGTCTAAAAGAATTGTTAAATTGGAAATCAAATGACAAAAATATGAAAATATCATTTTACAAAGACTTTTTAAAGGCTTTCGGAAAAGCAGTGAACCACGGTGATCAGTGCTCAAACTTCACAGGTGTGGATGGTCACATATTTTTTAATTAAGACACCATAGGAGTCCCTAACAAGGCTTTTCTTTTAAATAATTTCAATGCTGCTCCTGCTCAGCCACTTCATTCTTTTTCAAGCTGGGTTCAGTAACATTTGAAGGAAGTTAATGATGTGAAAGAAAATCTACAGAGTGGCAGGTTCACAAAAGCCAAATTAGCAAATTGAGCTCAGAGTAGCACTCAGCAAGCTTGTAGAAAACAAGATGAGTAGCAGTTTGGAAGTAGCTTTCTAGTAGGCAACAGCTTTCCCTAATTTTTCTCACGTAATGCTTTTAACAGACGACTGCAGCTAGTTTCGGCTTTAATAAGTCTTTGCGTCTTTGTGTCTCCAGCTCTGATTTACTTAAGTTGCAAACTGTTGCTAAAAATGGCTAGTTTTGCTGTGATATAACCATTTCTCATTTTTTTAATTGACTTTTTTATACCTAAAGGCACATAAACAGCCTGAAAGACTTTTCTTATTATTATTATTATTATTATTATTATTATTATTATTATTATTGGCAAGGTAGATATTCAATAGCAGTAGGAAAAAAATCATAAAGCAATTGCTGAAAAAAGTAGAAAGTACAACTAATCTGAATGGTAACAAGATATTGTATTTTTTGTTTCCGTTACTTAAAACTTTTCACACTAAAATATAATATTAAGTGCCACAGCAGCATGATCTTGAATCAGTTTTCCCAGTGTTATTAGTAATGGAGGAACAATAGCTGTGACATTTAAAACGTTTAACACGTTGACCTTTAACTGTAAAATTTTCCTCAGGGAAAGAGTTACAGGTTAATCACCGGGGAGAGTGGCCAAAATGTGGCATCATACCTGCTGGTGTTTGAGCGTCAGCATTTTGCCACTGGAATCTTGTTATTTGAAAAGTGTTGTCTAATTTCTCATAGATTTTTACGCCCCTGTCACTTTAACATTTGACTTTTGCATCTGTAGCAACCTAGGAGCTAATTTATTTTCCCATTGGCCATTAGTATTCTGTTTCTTGTGTGCTAACACTGAGGATAATGATGTGTCTAAAGGGTGTAGGGGCCAGTTAAGACTCACTTGTGTGGAAAGCATCTTTTAGTTCAGAAAAAGAAGAATATGAAAAATTGCTATATGTCATTTCCCTTTTGTAGTGAGCATAATAGTGGATATAGTCAACAGAGAGTTGGTGACAAATAAAATAAAAAAAATTCTCAGAAATATATTTTTTAAATTTGATGTATTGACACTAAATGTGATATAAAATACATAATTGGAAGAAATCTCCATAACGTGTATTGCATTTTTTTTTAGCAGATGAGCGTACTTTTGCAATGTTCTCTTTTAATTATCACATAAAGTAAATTGAGACAACCCTGAAATAAAATAAGGATATTGTTTTTCTTTTTCCATTTTATAAAAATAGATTGTTTTTTCTAGTATCCACAAACAATAGGGCTGTGATACATGGAGAAGCTTTTACACATCATCAAATAACTGTTTTTTTATGCATGAGAGAAAAAGATAATCTGAAACAATTTTTGTCCAAAAATACAAAGACCTTATCAATTTGAAATGAGTTGTCTATTTAATACTTCTGCAAAATGTCATCACAAATTTGTATTTGACATCTTTGTTACCTTAAATATGCATAACTTTTTTTTTTTAAGAAAAAGAAAAAATCTCCTAAAAAATGGTGTACAATAATATTCAGAAAAAACACATTTAATTGGTTGTTGTGCAGTTTAAAATACTAATCAGGAAATGTCAAGGAAACGTGAGTCATGATGTGCATGGTCTTGCTTCTTGTCTGCAGTTTTTCTAAAGAACACTGATGGGCTAATAAAAAGTAAAACACAAAAATGGCAAAAAACATACAAAAACAGGAAAAAAAATGTTAGATGCCCTAACAAACTTGAAAATTAGGTTTTCCTTCCAGAGTATCCACAACCCCAAACATGCCTATATATCTACGATGAACTGGTTTAGATGATTGAATATCCATGTGTTAGAATGGCCTAGTCAAAGATATATTTGGCAAGACTTGCCAGCTGATGCTCACAGATGTTATCTATCTAATGTCTAATCTAATACTTTTTTCAGAAGAAAATAACCAGAAATACCTGTCTTTACATGCGAGGGACACATGTGACTGAGTTAACATAATGAAAGGAGTTTTGACAAAGTGTTATACAAGAAAGTTGTTGTTTCCCCCCAGAAATATGAAATCAGGCAGAAATATCAAGTATATGAGAAAATATGTCCTTCTCATACAGAGGAAGATAATGACTCCACTACAAATAGTACAAGAACTCTGGACGCAATTTAGAAACTGTGTTTGTAACATTTATCCATTAGCACATTGTTAAAGGGCTGAACGTTAAAAGTAAAAGGGCAAAAATCTGTTTTATTGAGGATTATGTATCTTAATACATGACAGTCAGCATGTTAACTAAATACATTTTCATCTCCTTTATGAAGAGCTCATTTTTACTTTTAATTTCTAAAAGTTAATAGTGAGAAAAGTACAATAAATATCAGAGGAGCTCAAGTCTGAACTCCAGTCTGTGCTGTTGCAACAGCATTCAATTAGTCAATTAGCAGGGTTTGCTACTGTGACCCTTTCAGGACTAAATTTGACTTAAGAAATTCCAATGCCAGTGACCCTTAACCACCACAGGGTAAGTATTAATTAGGCAGTGCATAACTTCCTCATTGTACGAGTGCACTCAAGAACACGAATGCATGCTGAAGCAGTGTATGAGCTAATTACATCAGAAAGCCATGCAGAGAAAGAACATGCTCTACTCAGACACCAAATCATTAATGAAAGTAAATGTAGTTATTAATTCTTAAACTGTTTTTGCAGACCCAAAGGTATCATGAAGTGTAATTGCTGTCAAGCTGAATATTCAAGGAAGTAATCTTGTTTTTTTTTTATTTTTATATATTATTATGTGTAGGTTAAATTTGGAGAACCACCGGATCAGGACTCCCAGGAGCTGTTCGGAATGATCTGTCAGTTCCTCCATGACTTTCAAAGGGTGCACGCTGAAACTGCTTGAATTGAAACTGTAAGAGCATAAATTAGTGAGGAGGACATTTTCCAGGTTTTATGTAATCCCATTGTGGTGGGTACGATTGATGTCAAAGCTGATTTTGTACAACTACCACCAATTTGGATTATTGATTGTGTAATCAAATACAAATCTATATATCCAATGCATACCCTAGTAACAGTCTAATGGTCATAGATATATGTATCGTCTTCATTAAAAGTTGAAAGAGTAAATGAATGCTGAAGGAGAATCTGGAGAAATATAAAAACATCATATTTTAATTTTGTAACCTCTTCTGCAGCATTTCAAATCATCATGAGCTGAGAGAAATGTTTCTTTGTTACAGCTTTTTAAAGAGATCCTTAAGTTTCCTTTGTGATATTTTCTATCATGTGCACACAAGATTAAAAAGCTGTCAAAAGATGAAGATTCAAGGCCTCTGTAGCATAGCGATAGCAGAAAATAGTGAATCATATTCAAGGCTGCCGTCAGCATGTGAATCACTTATCAGGACATTTTGACAACGTTTGCGCAGGGATTATTGTTGGAAGGAGGCCATAAGAGGGATTTTAAGAATATGTGGAGTTTTGTTAGACATTTTTAAGATGCGGAAGTTGGTCAAATATGACTAGTAAAAGCCCTAAACAATACAAGTCCAGCCGGAAGCATTTCTGCCATGAAGTCAAGTTTTTTTCATACTTATGTTAAATGTAAACATATAAATGAAAGCACTATGCCTGTAACACAAAAATAAATAATGCAAAAAGAAGAGACTTGAGTTTTAATGATCACTAAAACAAAATTGTCAAATAAAATAACTCAATGGCACGCTGACTCCCCTCCACATTCTGCTCATCACAACATTAAAAGATGTTTCAGCTTCTTCAAGATGCGGCTATGTGGAGCAGTCAGTGTCTCACCTGCTGCAGGCATTTTTTTAATTCTACAATTATTTCTATAAGAAGTGATTCGAATTAAAACACAAGTTGGGCTGTCATCCATTAGCAGGAATTTTCCAAACATATCTTATTCTATTTTAGTCATTTATCCCTATGCAGTTTTACATTGGAGTGAGATTTACTCAGTTCCATCACATTACACACACACACACTGACACACACACACACATGCCCACACTGACAACTAAGGTCAATTTAGAGGGACGATTTAATCTGACTTACTTGTTTTTAAGTTCTCCACTCATTCACATGCAGAACAGGCAGATTTTTGAGAGAAAAAGGCTCCAGCTGAGATTTGAACAAACCATTTTCTTGCTATGAGGCAACAGTGCTTCCTGTCACTCCATGGTGCAAGTCCTTCAGGTGAAACATGCATTTCAAAACAGAACAAAACAAAACACTGTTCATATATTTTATTATGATTTTGTTTGTCAAACTGGTCAGTTAGTTTTCAAAGGTGCTGTTTATCTTCCACATAACTTGATTAACTTCTGGTATTCAGAACACATGAAGATTAGTATATCTTTCTAGGAGTTAATTAAAAGATTGCAGCATACATATCAAATACAACTCCACCAGTTCTTTGATAAAATGAAAACTGAAAGAGACAACCTTCAGTGCTGGATGTGATTATTGTGAACATTTAGTCAGGCTCAGGGATTTTACAAATACTATTACAAAGGAAGCTCCAAGGCTGCCAGTGAGTCGGGAGCGATGCTTTACTGTAGAAACAACACAGAACTTTTCCTTAAAGGACAGAACAGTCTTCCCAATGCTGGTAGAATGTGATTTATGGGCCCGATCAGAGAAAAACAAAACCTGATGGCATAATGAATGGAACCCTTTAATTAGAAGGAAAAGTTTGACATTTTTATTTTAGTGAGAAAATGATGACTTTAATTAAAACTCAGTGTGCAAAAACTGCCAGTTCATTAGCAGGAAAGTCAGAAAAAAAATCATGAAATGTTTCATTCACCGATATTTATCTTAAGACTTAATTTTTTTAAAAATCTGTTAAACTGTCATCCAGACGGCTAATTAAATGTGATTCTTCTGCTGACATGGTGTCAGTTTTTTTTTCTTGCTTTTGGAATAAGTAAGATTTGACACAAGTGAATTATTTGTTTATCAGAAGAAAAAAAAAAATACTGTTGAAGCAACAAAAGTAAAAGTTTGACAGATTTTTCTTTCCCTTTGTCAAATTGAAAAGACAGTTGAAAAGTTAAAGCTGGACAGACACAAAAACATTGAAATTTATACAAGTGAAAGGTTTTCAAATTTGGATAATATCAACTGGTATGAACAAGACTAACTTTCACAATCTTTGATTATTTGTGCAAAAGATTTTACAAAAAGTAAAATTTTAAATATATCTTTCTCAACTAAATAGGAATAATAACTGGCTATTTTGAAATAACTGCAAAATTGTTGCTCATGGGTCCATAGCGGATTTTCACCTTTACAACAATTTGTACACATCCATCCATCCAGCCATTTTCTTTCACCCTTGTCCCTAATGGGGTCAGGAGTTGCTGGTGCCTATCTCCAGCTATGTTCCGGGCAAGAGGCGGGGTTCACCCTGGACAGGTCGCCAGTCTGTCGCAGGGCAACACAGAAACAAACAGGACAAACAACCATGCACACACACACTCACACCTATGGAGAATTTGGAAAGACCAATTAACCTGACAGTCATGTTTTTGGACTGTGGGAGGAAGCCGGAGAACCCGGAGAGAACCCACGCATGCACAGAAAGACCCCGGGCCGGGAATCGAACCCAGAACCTTCTTGCTGCAAGGCAACAGTGCAACCAACTGCGCCACTGTGTCTTAATTTGTACACATAATACAGAAAATCATCTGGTGAAAAGCGGATAGGAAGTTTCCAAGTGGTGTGCACAGACATGTTGGAAGACATGCTAAAGTGGAGAAAAAGGACACCTTGTGCAGAAAATAGAAATGGAAAAATGGAAATATCGACAGATTTTTAATTGTGCCTCCAACAGGATTTTCCACATCTCACAGCCACTAATAATAAATATGTAGAAAAATCTGGAAAACAATTTAAAAGAGGATTTGACTTTGACCAAACTGTGAACATTTAGGAGCAAGACGTGTAAAGCAGCAGTTGGACAACAAGGAGATGTTGAAAAGTGTTTTTAAGACCTTTTCTTAATATGAGCGAATGGAAACTGTAAAGTTGCAATCTTTGATATTTTCTAGTGGTTTTGTGATGAAACTGAAATATGCTCTTTCTCCACAAAGAGAACGAGCACAGACAAAGTGAAGCTCTTTTGTTCCGTGCTGAAGCCACACAGCTTTATCTGGGTTATATTCCCAAACACACCAGAGGCAGGGAGCGATAACTCCTCAACACATCACTCCTCATTATCTTATAACAATTCAAATTTATGTAAAACACTTTAATTTACGGACTAAGACTGTTTAAGACATTTTTCATCTGGATCTGGTGAAGATGATTTAGGATTTTGCAGAGGCAGTCAACACAAGATCTCAAATGTCATTGAAATCATCAGCTAATGTGGTTGACTTCAGCAAATTTGAGCCTCTTGTACACTGCTTTCTCCTCATTTATCACCATGACATATTAGATTGCGTATTGATGTTAACTGTAATATTTATGGTGAAATAGCACCCTGCTTGATATTCCTAATATGTTACAAACAAAACACAACAGGTTTCCACATCGTATTTTCTTGTCACTCTCCCTTTTCAAGATCAAAACACCAATCTACAATACTTCCAGTTGTGAGATTGTGGCTCTTTTAAACATGATCTGTATTTTGGGATGTAGGTGATGGATGTAAACTCCTGTAGGTAAAGTCTGGGGATGATTTGTCAGATATTTATTAAAGTCCAAAGCTATATTCAATGCATAAGTCATCTAAAATTCTGGGTTTTTTTATTGACTCAATTTTTACCTATTTTCTCATAGGAGAAGAAAGTCATTAACAAACAGCAGAAAGTGTACAAAGGTTATTGCAGAAAAACAAGGCTTCAGGTTTGTTTCAGACTGTGGCCCATAAGCAGCTTTTGTAGAGTAGAAATCTCTTCTTTAAAAGAATATCCTGCAAGTGGCAGCAGCACAGATTCTAAGAAGTCACTTAGAGATAGACACACTTTCACTGATCAACAACATCAACATTAAACATTCAAAACCTAGGTTCTAAAGGAGCTTAAAAGCAATGACACACAGATTTTTGCCAGAATCAGTGCAGACTCTGGGAACCGTCAGTAAAAGCAGGTCCTGTGAGTGCAGTGGAAACATCCCTGCAGGCCTCTGGTGGATTTAAATGTTCAGGTAAGGAGGACGGAGTCCCAATACTGCCTTATACGTAAAAATATGCTGGTGAACCAAACGGTGAATGGAAAAGGAGAACCAGCCGAGATGAGAGTACAGCAGACAGTGATGAGATAGATTTTAAATTTGGGATGAATCTCAGTGCCCGTGAAACAGAAAATCCAAAACAAGAAGACTTTGGACACTCAGAGGTAGCATGAGCATATAAAATAGTTTTTAAGTTCCTTTGTGAAAATCTCTGTAGTTGATTGTGTAGTAAAAAGGTTATGGCAGATTTCATAGAACTGATTATGCTTCGACCGAGAGTACATTTTCAGCAGTGTTATTTTGCATTTCCAATTCTTGGAAGCTGTTCTAGTCAAGGTTTTTACAATGGTAAGAGACCAAATAGCTGTGGTGTTCAGATAAGGGAAACCGCACATAGTTGTAATTTAACCATTCTCAACAAAGTCACTTAAACATAGCAACCCTGATTTCCATGCATTTGATCTTGCTGTTGCGTGCAGCTGCTTCAGCCTCACATTATACTCAGTGAAGCCAGTTTTAAATCATCAATGGCAGAGAGGGTGCCAACCAGGCAAGAAATGTCAAAATCAAAACCTTCAAGCTCAGCTGAAACTTGCAGCTTTGTACATTGACAAGCTAAATGCCCTCTGGAAAAGTTGCCAATTAAATATTAATGATGGGGAAAAAACTTTGACAAAGACAAGACAGGATTGTAATAAATGTCAAAATTGGTGGTGGTAGTGTCATGCAGAGGATATGTTTTTGCAGCCAGATATACATAGGTATTGAAGAAAATACATACAATAGGGAATGAAGAGGTATTCTTGTAAACTCTTAAACTTCACCTCAAAACACCTTGCTAATCTAAACTTGGGGAAATATGAACGTGCCAACAGAACAATGTATAAGCAGCTTTTCCTAACATTCAAAAGGTAAAAATAAACCTGGATTTATTTGGCCACAGAACATTTATTCACTGTCAACCTGATATTCAAACTCATCAATATGTAGGGTGGGTTCCGTTTACATCTATTAATGAAGTGCTGCATGTGCTTGAGTGTCAACAGTTTAGTACTCTCCAGCCCAAGTGTTACCTCAGGGGGCTTTGTGTTTATTTTACAAGCTTGTGTACTTTAGGTGATACATCAGAATGTGGGGGAAAATGTTTGCATTTAATCAGGCTGTTCGGAAGAGCTTCAGCAGGTTTGGGATGTTGGTGTGATTGGAGATTTCACTTTATAAATGAAAAGCTAGCTTCTTTTTCAGGTACACATGGCTCTGACGTTTGTCAGAAATAAAAACAGCCCCGTCCAGCTGATTTAAAAGCAATGTGTTTTCAGACAAGCCGAGGGGACGTTTACTGAACCATCACATGTCACCAACATGGAAGAAAATAATTTTACAACTTGAAAAAAAATACAGATTCTAACAACATCCTTTTCTTCATTTTGTTAGACTTATATTTATGTGAAGCTGAAGAAATTCTGCCAAAGATTCATGTCTATGAACCATTGTAGGCATATATCCACATAAACTGGATGCGATGAAAACTTTGTTTTAGACTTGTGAACAACTAAAAGGGTGGCTAAAAATATTTTGCATGCAAACAGTGAAGAAAGGATTTTTACTGTAGGGAAGGTTTGACTTTTATTTATACTAAACCACTATGACATTCACTTGATAATAACTTAATAATTACATGCTCTACATAACACATTTTATGATGATACTTCTACTCTTTGATTATATGTAAACTTAAAAGTGGCCGACTAATGCTGACTTACAGGATCAGTAAATTTCCTCAGTAAAATGTGAAAATATCATTGATGGTTAACCGTTGCCAACATCACTGACTGATTGCTAATCTTTAGCTTTACCTCCATGCTCGAAAAGACACTCACTACTTTGTGTATGTTTCAGAAAATATGAAATATAAATGTAACTTCAGTCGTGGTGTAGAAGTGTCACTGCTCCTTTTTCTGAATTAACAGTGCTTATGCTACACAACATGCGTAGTATGGTACATGCAGATTACATCATCTTTTCAGGTACAATTATTTTTTTACAATCAGCCAGTAATAAGCCTTAATTTTTAACTGAAAACGCTGTAAATTCTAGACTCTAACAGGTAAAAATAGTGGACAAAATCTGTGTAGGACGGCAAAGTCCTAGCGCAAAATTTCGTGTAAAGGTGTACGGAGCCTGGTGCTGCAAGGTTTGAGACCTTGTCCTGTTGTGGG
>CAEGAD010100948.1:0-36290 GCA_903067055.1 Poeciliopsis paucimaculata | reverse complement strand
TGGATGGATGGATGGATGGATGGATGGATGGATGGATGGATGGATGGATGGATGGATGGATGGATGGATGGATGGATTCACTGTGCTTAATTATCTCCCATGTAGTATTTAATTCAATGATTATCTAACAACTGATGAACTTCGCTTGTCTTGTCACAATTGTAGCCGTGGCATATTGTTGCATGACTTGAAACATAAAACACTGAGCGTGTTGTGTTACCAAGTTGCGGTTCAGTTTTTCATCTCCGACCTCACCCTCTCCTCATATTCAGTCGACTCTTAGCAGGTCCGTTACCAAGGACGCCAGCCTCGCCGTTTATTTAGATTAGGCCCTGCCACACTTTGACAGATTACGCCACGCTTTAAACTGTTCAGTCAACATTTATTCTAAGTAAATGTCCTGTATGTCATTGATGGCGTCCCCAGATATCAGTGTGCAAAGACGGAGGGAGGGGGGAGCGGGTGTTGGGTGGGTGCAGCGGTCCTTTGAACGCCTCGTACGCGCCGGTCCGGATGACACTCATGAAAAGGACAGTCATCTTTTGTTCTTTCGAAGTATCACTCTGTCACCTACCAGAATTCCCATGCAGTCAGTGAAAATGGATGAATTATGCATGGCGGCGAGCGGCGGGGGAATTGACGGGGCATGCAAATTGCGCCTCATCCGAACCCTCCAGGTCGCCCGTCTCTTCCGCTCCTCCTTCTCTCTCGCCGGATTTGTTTGCAGTTGGGTTTCCCCTCGCGCCCCCATGCTCACTTTGCTCATTTCCGGTGAAAACGTACATATACATACAGGTAACCGCTTTTATGAACACAGAGTTGCATTTGTCCGTTGTGTTTATTTTACTCTTGTTCTCCCTGAGAGAACAAGAGTTCTCTCAACGTGAAGAAAATGAAAAATTACTCTCCATCTATGACTTTTTATCACGTTTGAACAATCGGAGTTATCCAGAAATCATCACCTTTGATGAGATTCGGTTAGCAGACTTTCTCACTCAGCAAGCATCTCCTTTCCTTTGTTTTTTGACTTTAATTTTTTGCTTATTAGCAACAGTTGGTTTCAGGCGTCCTTGGGAAGATCGGATCCAGCTTACAGAATACAACAAGGGCTTGCAGTAGTGTCCATAACTTTGTCAGCCTTGCTCGCAGCAGAGGAGGAATCAGATCGAGGTTTGTTTATTTAGTTTTGTCAGAATGTGAGGTTGGAGGCAGGTTTCACTGCCACTGGTGAAAATCTGAATCACCGCAGCTCTGCCTCGTGTCCTTTTGTTACAGAGCCTGTAAATATTCGACTCTCGCCAAGTTGAAAATAAAATGTGCACTTTTTCCATGTTTTTTTAGAATTTTCCAAAGAGCTGGTGCTGAGTAAAGTTAGAATCAGCTTAGCTTAATTTACAAAACACTAAATCAGCCTTAGTGGAGAATGTGCCGTTTTTGCCTTTTGTTTCTTTTTTTTCTTTGTTGTTGTAAATGTCATTGAAAACATTAGAAACACTGAGCAACTCGGTTATTTCAGCTCATAATGGATTACTAAAAATTTCCATAATTTAAAATTAATGCTCACATTATCTCAGATGACGGTGCTTGTTTGCAATTTGGTGTTAAAAATAAAGTATTGTCTTTTCCCTTTTAACTTTTCCCACAAACTATTAGCTTATGCTAATGATTTCTAGTAAATTTCCTTCATTTGCTCATACAGTTCCCAGGTGGAATCGTCTGATTCCATCCTCTGACATTTTCACAATTCATTCATGAAAACCAATCAGTTTGGACTCGCATATTGCATTTGTTTTTCGCCATAAAATGTGGATCCACTCTGTAATGCACTCTTAAATGTCTTGTTTATAGATTCAAACAGCGACAATCTGCCTCTGCCCGCCGGAAAGACTGACTTTTGGAAATTGCTTTCTGAGCTACAGCTCTTTTGGTTGCAGTCGCTCATAACTGTCTACCGTCTTAAACAAACTCGTAAAGTGACTCTGCTCTTCGCACCGCCAGTGTTGCTGCGTCAACAACACCCAAACTGAGGAATGTCGAGTTTAAATTGTCGGGTTGTTTCCAAAGGTATTGAAAAAAAATCTCGACATAAAAAGAAAAAGATTTGACTGCTTGCAGTGAAACGAAACCTTTGTTTTTTTCTGAAATTGAAAACCGCAGCGTGATTGGCGTTGTTATCGTTCGGTTAATGTGTTAATCTATATCTGTCCTTTTTGAAAGCCATAAGAACACCTCGGTCTACGTCACATCCGATGAGGGAAACGTTAAATTCTTCATTTTGTTTGTCAGAACGAGAGTGTGTAGGTAAATTCAACGCCACATGCAGAATCAGATTTATTCCAGCTTTTTCTTTTAAATACGGGTCTTTTGATTGTATATCTGCTTCAAAGGCTGAGATCAAATCTTTTCTATACATCATCCCTGCGTGGTTCCTTCTCCGGGAGAGTTTTACAGCATAATAAATGGAATAGAATGGAGCAATTGTGTGCAGCCCTATGGAGTGGCTTTGTAATGAAAGAGCATATTTAATTTAGTTGTAAATTGATGTCAGTTCTGCTTAGCATAACAAGTAGCGGCTTTGGTAGAGGATGCGCGTTTTTAAAATACCCTTCTAGTTTTAAATATATACAGAAAATGTTTTTCTTCTTGTGAAAAATGCAACAGCTATTCTGTTTTTGTTTTTCTATTTTACCTGAACAACAAACTAAAAACATGATATTTTAATGAAACTAGCAAAGCGGTCTAATTTCAGTACAAAGTGGATTTAGATCACTGTAGAGTCAAAAGATGAAAAAGGTGTTGCTTATTTAAAGGGAAGAAAAAGAGCAAAGAATGTCGTTAACGTTTCAGGTTGATTGTTTTTAAATTGATTTTTATGGGTATGTTTTTTCAGCCACAACACCAGGATAAAGGTGACTCTCGCGTAATTCCACCAAATTTAATAATTTTATAATTTTTTTGTCCACTCTTAATGGATGTTTGGGTTCCAATTTGCTATTAAATTAGAAGCAGAAACATGGCTGATGAAAGATGGACATTTTGTGGCGTTCCTTAGATTTTCTACTTGAAGAATATTTTAATTTGTCTTTTTTTGTGAAAATCAAATTACAATCAAGTTGCTTCGAGGTCCATCCGATCCAGATCTTAAAGATATATTGTATTATATCAGAACCTTGTTTTCAGTACATTCTGTGATATTTTATGGAATTACAACTTGAGGTCCACATGGGATATCAATGTAAGCTTCAACAGAGCAGAGAATGTTAACCCATTAAAATGTTGAGGAGCTTGAACAGAATACGGTTACCCAAACTATGAGCATGCATTATTCATTTAGAGTATATATGAGCCAAACTAAAACTACTTTTTGAGAAAACGAGAACCTCATTAAAGGTGGTTGAGTTGCTCCCGCCTTGTTTTAGCCACAGAGATACTGTAGTATTGGTGAAATGCTTCGTGGCCCGGCTATCATCTCTTCTTTTAGTAAATATCTGAGTCTACGCCATTTAAAATGTTTATTGTTGCCCCGTGGTGCACATATGCAGACGTGGCGCACCGCGGGGCGAACCGGGTTTGTTTAGCTTTAAGAGACCTGCAGGATCCACCAGAGCCATCTAGATGGATATTACGTGAGTCCTGAGCTGCAGGCTTTTATTGTATTATGCGCTAATCAAGCGATCAGTTTATTCTTGGGAACCCTGGCAAGGTAAGCGAAAAAGCAAATAAAGTCAGGTATGCAGGAGTTGTTTTTGTCTCCAGGGCCCCTGCAGCTCTTTATTACGAGCCAGTGGAGGACAAAAATGTTTTCTTGGCTGAGTCACTTGAGAAGCTCCAGCCTGTGATCTTGGCAGCAGCTTGTTGTTTTTTTTTTTCTCATTTTCTTTCATTAATTTCTCCACTTATGCTTTTTTAGTTATTCACTGACTCCTTTCTATAACTGGTCAGACTTTTTGCCTCTGTTTTGCCTTTCACATTTCTTTTCCCAGGATTGTATTTCACCACTTATTTTATTTAATATGGTGTCTAATCAGACGGGACTTATGAGAATAAAAAATAATTACAAGAGCCTCCTGGCCAATTTGGTAGTCGGTCAAAACGAGTTCAGAGCTTTCTTTTTCTGCTGATGCCGTGGTGACAGTGGTGATTCAGAAGGAGCGACCTCTGCACAAGTACTGATTGCTCCGTGGCAACACACTCCTGTGCCTCCGTCAAGAACCCACAGGAACAGTGTTTCTGTGGTCTGCAGCCTGCTGACCCTTCCACTAGTCTATGTTACGGATGGCTGACCTCCCCAGGCAGGACTGTGGAAAACTTTCAAGGCAGATGAGCAGAAAAGGAAGGAATACGGGGTTTGTGTTTGAAACAGTTCGTTTATTTATTCCTAGATGATCCTAATTGATTGGCTTCCTGAGGACAGTAAGAAACATCGTCAGCTGACACAGCTCAAGCTAGCTTCCTCTTGGAAGTCAGAACAGACGTCCCCTTTTCAGATGAGCTCTTTCTCTTGACACACTCAGACTAAGCAGAATGAGGAATTGTCGGACTGTATGTATTTTCAAATACCCGAAGAAAAGAAGCTGTCAGAGCCTTTTATGTAGCGTACGGGACAAAGGGCCAAAAGTCTGAATGGTTGTCCTAGCGAGAGAATCTGCAGGAATGCCTGGCACAGCAAACTCGGATGTCTTTTTCAGAGGAATTTTTTTCTTTGTTCATTCATCAGGGGGGATTTGGCGTGCATCCCTCCTCAGAAGAATCAGCCGCGCTCTCCAGTGAGAGCGAGGGTCTATGCAAGACACTGGCCATTTCCAGCACTTCTGAAGTCTTTGATTTGACTGTGGAAGAACAGAAAAGGCAGATTGTTACCACCTCAGATATCCATGTTCTCTGCTGGGCTTTCTGCTGAGTTTTGTATTTTTCCCCTCCAAGTGATTCCTTTATCATTGCATTGCTGTCACATACGGCATAATGTCTTCAGACTTTAGATTTGTCACACTTATTTCTCTTTGATGTATTTAAGGGTCGACTGATTCCTATAACATGGCTTCACTCACCTTACTTTATATGTATGCAGATTTGTTGTAAGTTTTAGGTTTTTCTGCCAAATGACATGATCTTTATTTGAGATGTTTGGGTATTTCAAGGAGTTTATGATTCCATGCTTTCTAACCCAGACTCCCAGAGCCGTTAACTCTCCTGCGATCTTAGTGTGACGCAAATGTCAGTCGGACAGAGGGGGAGTCGTCCCGTCAGACCGTCAATTCCCGAAACCACACACACACACACAAAAAAAAACTCCAACAAACTCTTAAAAGAGCAGACCTGTACGACTGCTCACAGATTAAAAAACTCATGGGGTCCAAATGACTCCATCTCTTAACTCTGCAACAGGGTTAATGGGGAAACTGGCCCACAGAATCACACATCCTCTACTGTATTTCACAAGGTGCTTTTGGAAACTGCGCCTGCTTGTCTGTGATTAAACAGAAAAGGCTCCGTCTTCTTTTTTTGACTTCACACATTTATTTGTTCAGAATGCTTCGAGTTTGGTGCGACACTGGGGAGTTTTATTTAGATATTTCTTATTGTTGAAAAGTTTTTACTGATCTTCCACGTCAGAGCACTCCTCCCCCACTCAGCTCCTCCAGCAATTAGCAAACACCTGGAGGAACGGCTCACCTGCTGAGTTCATCATACAAAATACTTAGTCCAATTCTCCAGAGAACAGTTGTAAATGGCATGATGGAGGCACATTGTTGTGATGACTAGATGAAGGAGCAGAATCTCCAAGAAACAGAGGCCAATTTCAAACCGTCAAACTGCACATTTCCTTCAGGTCATGTTTGACATACACAACATTTTTTATGACAACTGAAGGGTAATGATTGGGCAATACTTTGATAAAGTCCTCTCCTTGTAATAATGCTGAAACAGTGATGTCATCAGGAACATCAGGTTGAGCGCCGCTCCAACGCTCCACTTCAGCACGCAGATGGCCTCACAGGCCACTGCTGCCAAACCAGGACTCGTCATGAGGCGAGACAGCAGCACGGATGTGGAAAACCTACATAGTCACCTGTTAAATAAATCAGCCGTTTTGTTTCTCTGCCTCTCTGGATGCTTGCTCAGCCAACCTGCTGGTTGCTTCTCCTCTCTTGTCTTTGCTTCTCCCTTTGTGAACACTGGACTTCTGTCTGTAAGCTATCGATTGCAGTTCTCTTCCCTCTCTGCCACCTCTTCCTGCTCCAGTGGAATCCAGCCAGAGCTCGGCCGCAGTCTGCATCCCACTGGGACTATTGTGAAAATTAAAATCAGGACTGTTTAAACTGGTGTGTCACTGGTTCTCGGGGAAGATATACAAATAGATATGAGGTTTCTATTTTTAGTAATAGGCCTAAATAGACAGTCCCTCTAGGACTTTCTAATTACAAAAAAATCACTGTTTTTTGGTGTTACTTTGGAAATATTTGTGATTTGCAAGTGGAAGAAACACTGCCACCTGCAGGTGGGCGTTAGCAGTTGATAGAACAAAACGTTTTTGACCAATTTGTGGAAAATTTGCAAGAAAAATGTGGGGATCTGAATAGAAAATAGAATAATAAATGCTTATGATTGCAGCTTGCAATCAATCACTGAGTGCTCGGTTTCCCTGCCTCCGAACCCTTAGTGTTGCTGTGTTTATTTATTTGCAAATGTTGTAGTTTTATTGCTATGGATCCTACGCAGCCTGGAATTTCAAATAAGTATTTTGCACGTTCGGATACATATAAAAAAATATTTCAAGAGATTATTCCTTGCAGTATGATGAAAGTCTGTCCATCCAACCATCCAAAGTTATTTTGAACCTATTTTTCATTTTATTTTTAAATGTAGCTACACAACAGACCAGTAACAAAAATTCACATTTTGGTTCGAAAAGTATTAGCAAATCCATATTAAAAGGAGAAAACGCAGACTTTATTTGCGCTTGTAAATATCTGTGATTATGATGCTTTTAATCTTATGCTTGTAGAGCATAAAATCAGCTCTCCAAGTCCAATCTTTGCTGGTTTGCAGACACATGCCACCAGTAGGCACCAATAAACTGATGAAAGAAAATGAAAACATATGTCAGGATGATGCAACAGCCTGAGCAGTTGTCACAGTACAAACTGCAAAGACTTTCAGCTCACAGTCTCAATAAAACTTGCCTGCGTTGTAGTCATTCCAGATGGCAGGTTGTACATAGGATCTTGAGGGATGGCAGCAAAATAAAATATGAAGACATCTGTTCCAGGATATTTATTTTTCATCGCTCTATGCTACAATATACGGACGACTGAAAAATCCCACCTTATTCTTTCCAGACTGTATTTACGGAGCGCTGCTGGAACCTCCCGTAAAAATGATTGTTGATGCAGACGTGGAAGGAGCTCAGATTAACTTGGTTTTCACCCACTTGGGGCTGCTTTTAGTGTATTTTATTTATTTATGAATAAATAAAATACCGTGTGACGATGCAAAAGAAATGAGGGCAGCATGTGGAGTCAAACTCCGGTCAGTAGAGGAGCGCTGCTCTCCTGGGAATGCACTTGTTTCTACTCTGAAGTAAAGCGACAGAGGATTGTACCGCATCTATACGTACAGCAAGCGCGATAAAAATGTGTCATGGCTCATGGGAGACCTACTTTCTTTTTGATGAGTAGAGATCCCTGAATCTAAATTAAAAAGCTTTCGCTTATGTCTAACTTTGGTCCCACTTTCTGTTTTCAGCGATGGTCGTGTAGAAGTGACGGGTGGCGGCAGCCTCCAGATTTCCAACATTACGGAGGAAGATGGAGGCGTGTACACCTGCGTGGCTGAAAACTCCAACACCACCATCGAAGCCCAGGCCCAGCTCACAGTTCAAGGTGATCTAATCACACAGCATCGCTGGTTTCTACAAAGTCTGGATTCTGAGCCACAAAACAACAGTGGCAGAACCATTGGACCTAGACATTTGCTGATTAATGCTAATAAACCAGTTAGACAACACCATTAAGTAAGTGAAGTTTTATTTGTATAGCACCTCTCACAAATAAAATTTGATAAACTTAAAAGATTTCTCTGAAAGTTGCCATCGTAACCATCGTAAAACAACACCAGTAAATCCAAAGTCCAAACACAAGAAGCCTCCACAACCATAAAACTATTGTTAATTACTCTCGTCGCAATAGTTCATACCAAAATATGCTATGAGGAATTATTTTGTTTTCTGGAAATTATCTGAAGATCTTTAACACGGTGTTTAGTGGCCCACTTGTTTATATTGTCTGCTCTCAGCTGTGTTATTGAAGCAGTGCAGAGTGGCTTAAACATAAAACTGCTTCAATGTCAATAAAGATATCAAATTTCTAAAAACAGAAAATTTGAAGAATGCCTGTGCTGTTTCGCCTCAAAATCTAAAATATATCAATTTATTTACATCTGTCCCTTTTAGGCACAGGAAAAAGTGGTTAACAAATGGTTGCTATGGCGATTCCAACCCTTCGCAGATGAAAGGCGGACGAGCAAACCTTCATTTTAGGCCTCAAACAAAGTTGCTTTATGCACGGACAAGTCAAAATGATTGAACAATGAGTGGTTAGGCTACATGTGAGAATTGTTTTTCATGAGCCTGCAGTGTTTTATCTGGCAGATTTGTGAGGTGTTACTGTCAATACTCAGGAGAACATTGAGTCCAGACATAATGGAAGCTGGCTGTATGATATCTGCACTTTTGGGTTATTTTATAGAATACTGTAATTTCTACAGCAATGTCTGACACCAGTGACTGAAGGTAGACATAAATTCCCTATAGTTTGAAGGACAACTGTGAACATGAAAAGTGGTTTGATTCCAAATGTTTCAGAAAATGTCTGAAAAATCTGAATATTCTGTGGTAAAACCCTAGATCTGTCCAAACAAAATAGCTCCGTTAATACAAATGAGTTGAGCTTAAAATCTTTTCAGCCTAGCAGCTTGTTTTCCCTCTTACACAAATGCACTGTGAGTACTGTGCCTTGGTAGATTGACATCTCTATCAATCAACCAAAAAAAAAAAAAGCATTAGCATTATTAGTTTTCAAAAAGTATACAGTTTGCATTTGACTGTACAAGCTCCAACACTTACGATCAATGTTTTGTTGAAACACCCAGTACCTTTTCAGCATTATCCATCCTTACCTCTGAACGTCTTTCGATGTATTAACAGTGATTGGTAAGCAATAAAATGTACTGACTCTGTGCTTTTGGCTCAGTGTTTGGAAGTCGTCTAGCAAACTTGTACAGACACCAAAGAACAGTCTGGCTTTCGTCAGTCAGTAAAATACTGCTCTCTCCGATCTGCCTAGAGAGAACAATTGCTCTCTAGGCAGATCGGTGCGTTCTTTGGCAAACTGTGACCTCTTTAGGCCATGTTGGAACCTCCTCAAGCTGTCTTCTAATCACCACACTACAAAACACATAGCTGTAGATAATCTGTGATCGGCCTGGAACTGACCATTTTGAATTTCCTTTCAAATGGTGGTTTTCCATTTTCTTCAACATCTTTTTTTGCCTTCATCTTCTTCACTTCTTTATATTTGTATTCCTCCCTACCCTGTGTTTTGACTGGAGAGGAGTCAAAAATTCTCTGGAACCAGAGTGGATTTTACGAGTGGCAGTAAACGTTCAGACTATTGGGTCTGTTGGGTTTCTATTGCTCTGCTGCAGCTACTGGTCTTTGAGTTGAACCGCTGGCTCTTAAAAGCGAAATTTGAATCGAGAAAAGTTTTGAAATGCCAATTCATTCAGGTAAACTCCAACTTTCGGTGCCTGTTTAAGCTTCAGTTGGTGTTTCTCCATGGACTTTGTGCCAGCTGCTGTTCTCCAAGTAGCTTTGGCCGAAATCCTGTTAGAGATTGATGGAAAAATTTTGTGATTTTCAAAACCGTGCCTTTTTTTTTTTTTTTTTGAGCGTGTGGGTTTCAATCCAACCTTTGGGAAAAATCGAGTTGGCATGAAATCATCAACTGCTAACAGCACAAGCGAACTTTGGTGCATTTGCATCGACACCAGTAATTATACATGTAATCAGTCCCTCCGGATTTAAATCATCCTGTCATGGCTGAAAATCACCTGATATCCCGAAGTATTAGTGACTTTATTGTTTGGGCTACGTTAGAAACAAAGTGACAGTGCCACTTGAACAAATGTGCAAATTGGAATTGGGTGAGAGGCAGCAGCAAAGTCAAGTTGCATTAGCCGCTGAGGAGAGTGCAGCAGAAAAGAGCAGAGTCTCTGCAGGTCTCACTGAACTCTCAGATCATTCCTCTATCAGCGAAAACAATCTCATTTTATCTTATTATGTTTGGGAATGAGGTTATTAAAAGCCCCCTGGACTCGTATCTCAGACATAAAACTAAAACAAAGCCAGAGAGAGTTTTGTTGGAAGGGAAATGAAACAAGCAAGATGTATTTCTCGCATGCGAGCCACTCTGAGGCAGAGCAGACGATTGTCAAGGCAGAAACCAGCAAATCAAACAGAGCCCAAATAGTTGCGCGGTAATTGTCATTAAAACACACTTGTGGACTTGGATGAGTTTCCCGACAGCTCCGAGTCGACGGGATTTTGGCTCAAAAGACTTGAGGAAAGGGGGAGAAAAACTCCCCGGGGCTCATTCTGACGCTTTATTGCACTTCACACGCACACCCGTCGTGCCACGGCTTCCAAACCTCTCTGCCCAAATCCCTTCATCTCCTCCTCACCCCTTGCCCTTCCTTCATCACTTCCCGCCACTTGCTGTGATTAAAGGAGGCCGAAATGAAAAATTGGATGGGGTCACAGGAGGACACCTCACTTCATTCGTTTCCAACTCTTGGAGTCCGCCTACCGAATTCCCTCTTAAATCCTCCACACGTCCTGCCCGACCTCCCTGACACACTGAAGGATGGATCAGCACTCCTGGAACACGGTTGAAGGACAGACGTCGCTGTACTGGAGCGACATTTTGATTAGCTTCCATGTTGTACACTCAGCGCTTAAATGCTTTTGTGTCAATCGCATTGCAGAAGAAGCCAAATTGTGGCATTGATTTTCTCTCTTGACAAGCAAAAGGGAGCCTAGAAAGATCTCTCAGTAAGTAGTTATTCCTGTAAAGGACAATCAAATCAATGTGGTTTTAATCCATACTATCAACAAACCATTTCTTCTTTGATTGCCTTCCATTAAAACCCCTCCAGGGTGTTGTTTTTTTTTTTTTTCTGGAGTAACGAGAGGAAATTGTATGTTTATCCACAAGAGGCTTTTCATAAACACCGGACTGTTAGTAGTGGAAAAGATGCAGGAAGCCAGCTGCTCAAGCACTGTTGGGTTTTTGCCTGGAGATACCTGGAGGGTCTGTAATACAGCTGGTGCATAAATTTAGAGGAAGAAATGCACAGATATTCGTATAAACACAAAACACACAAATGTACGACTGCCGGCGTCTCTCAGTTGTGTTTACAAACAGCGCCTCACAAAACTATTCATATCCTTTGAGCGTTTCCACATTGGCTCACATTACAACGCCGTGTTTTATTGCAATTTTTATGTGGCTGCTCCGTTGTTAGAATCGCACAAAGGCGCTATTGTAGAAGAATATGTGATTCTTCGAAAAATAAATGAACAAAACAACTGGAATTGGGGCGCAAAGATCAGCCGGTCGATCGATAAATCTCTTTTTTCTTAGTTTTAGGCGATCGACTGATATATCTGAAATCGGTCTAACCCACCAATCTAATCTAGTTTTGCAGAAGTTTGTTTTTAAAATCTGAACAAAGGACTAAAAAAAACTTTTTTTATTTTGATTAATTTTGGTAGCCTGGAGTGCAACGCCTTACGTTTTTCATTTATATTTGAGAGCACTACCTCATGTAAGGCTAAAACAGGTTTGAATTGTTTAACATTTATCGTTCAGTGGTTTTCAATAAAATAAGATTGAAACGTCGAAGGTGTATTGTGACCTTTATAACACCTGACAGCGTCAGTCATTAAAAAAACAAACGGTACAGGCCAAAGTTGGAATTGCCCAGTCAAGTTTTTTAATGATCAGCGATCGTGGTTGGCTTGGAAAGTCAATTATGAAGGCTGAATACATGCATATGTATTCAGCCCCCTTGCTGTAATTCTGGGTCAAATGTGAGCCCGGTTGTCTGACATGGGTAGCTAAGGACGCAACAGCAAATCTACAGCCATAAATCAGAATAATTTAAAAGGAATGGACCAAGAACCATAGGAAAGAAACTTGCAATCTGAAAAGGATGCTTTTCAGATTTTTACCAGATCAGTTTCACTCAGAGTCACTCTGGCTGAAGCGATCTAATCTCAGGAGGATCCAGCTGTATTTACACCAATAACATGTCTGTTTGACTCTCCATGAATCACACATCCAGCTGCAGAGCAACAATATGCTTCAGATTGTATTAGGTCCCTGGGTATTTCGCAAATAAGCAATACTTATTAAAACCGCTTTGCGCCTTATCGTTCTAATAATTACAATCGCAATGCCAGTGTGTTTAAGAGGATTTGGCTCATTGTTTTTGTTCAGCTAATAAAAATCCTGTAATTATCCCGCAGCAGACAGGAGGCTTTAGAAGATGGTGACGCTCTAAATGAGTGTTAACAGCAGCACTCGGGCCACTCGAGTCATATCTCATGGCCCCGTGTGTGGTGTTGACACACACGCATGTGTTTCTGTGATAACTTCTCTGTGGAAGTAGGGGTGTGTGTGTGTGTGTGTGTGTGTGCGTGTGTCTGTGTTATGTGGTGGATGACTTTGCTTTGACATCTCACCCACTATTAGAGATGGGAAGAGAATAAATGAGGCCAGGGGAGGCAGCAGCTTTTGATTATGGCCGTGCGTGACTTGGGCACCACCCAGACCTGGGCTCTCTGTGTTTCTGTGTAGCTCTATGTGTGTAGGTGTGTGTGTGTGTGTTCTATACAAAAATAGTCCACAACCTGTTTGTTAGCAGTTTTATGGGGCTCCGAGTCAGTGGTCCGCATCTATCATGCCCTGCTGCTATCAGGTCATCAACTTAATTGTTCTTTCCATGTGCTGGGCTGCCATGCAGGAAATCCCTGCCCCCCATAAAAGCCTTTCATTTGGGCTGTGGTCTCTGGATGAACAGCCATGGTCATTACAAGTGTTTATAGTTTTGTTTTTTTTATATAAATGAACAAAGGCAGCAAAAATTTAAACATTTTGGAGGAGAACTGGCAGAAATAAAAGTACTTGCACCCTTACAGACGTCCTCCGTTTTTCATTTTTTGAGTCGGACTTAATTGAATCAGATAATCAAATTACATTTAATGTTAGACAAAAGTTTATTTGGGTTTTTTGAGTACAGAGAGTCCACAACATCTAATTCAGATTTATCCAGACTTGAGGAGGAGGATCATAGCGCTGTCAATCACCTTGTATACACGCCACTCACCCTCTCCCCCTTGCTCTTTGCTACACTACAGCTTCTCCCCATCAGCAGAGCCTGCCATGAATTCTCAGGCTAGTTAGCGTTACCACCGATGTGTAAAGCTGGCATTATTGTCTTGCGTTAGCGTTATTCATCCACCCAGCTCAGGATGTTTCCTGTAAAAGGTTTGTTTGTGAAAGTTGCAATTTGCCGATAATCTGGTGGAAATTTTGCCTCACAGTGCCTCCACACTTCCACCCTGCTGCTGTCATGGAGCAGTTTAATTTTGGCTGAAATAAGCTTTCCATCCTGTTATTTAAAGAGATTTAATCTGATCAACCTGGCACACACGCACACACATTTTCCCTTTCTCGCTGTGTTTATCTCAACCAGGTGGTTTTGTCTGATTCCCAGTCTGCTTGCTTTCCGCCGTCGCCGCAGCAGCTGTTGGTTAGTTCTGATACGGACACATTTAGACGACGATACCGTGAACACGCAACTTGTTTCTTTTTTTATTATCATCTGGCTTATTGTAATAAATCTTAATTGTTGTTTCTCTGGCGCGTTTGTGTTGGTGTGTCTCATCGTGTCATCCCAGCTGCTGTCTGGATCCTAATCCAGCTCAGCACTTATCTGCTGTGTCAGTGAGGGACAGAATCACCCTTTAAAAGCCACGCTGATAGATGAGTGCTCAGACTTTACCCTTGTTTTTTTTTTGTTTTTTTTTTAAACTACTTTGGGGATGTAGTGTTTTGTTTTGTTTTTGTTTTGTTTGGTTGAACTAAACTGAATGTTTTTCTTCAAACATGAATGTGTATCTGCAGCAGTACAGTAGCATCCAAAAGTATTGACCAGACTTCAGCTCCACAGTAACCAACTTCAACACATATTATTGGGATTTTATGTGAAAAACCACCACATAGTGGTGCTTTACTGTCAGATAGTAAGAAAACAATTCATGTTTTTTCATATTTTTATATATATATAAATAATCTGAAAAAGTGGTGTGCATATTTAATCTGTCTCCTTAGTCAATACTTTATAGAACCATGTTTTGCTGACATTATAACTGCTAATATTTTTGTATTCCAACCTGTTTTGCACTGAAAGCGAATTTACTTTCACCTCTCTGTCTGACAGATTGGATGGAAAACTTCCATTTTCAATGCTAACAATTAATGCTGACAATTAAGTCTGGACTTTGACTAGGTCATTCTAACCAATAAACATGCTTTGATCTGTTGCTGAATGGTTGGAGTTGTTCTTGCTGGAAGTTGAATCTCTGCCCCAGGTAGAGCTTTATTCTATCTATTAATAGTTTCTCTATTACCGTGTATTTAGTTTTTGTATTGCCATGTGTTCACATGTTGAAAGTAGAAGTACTTTTTAATTGAAATGCAGAATGTGGCAATTTTTATCCGGTTCATCGAATAATTTGCAGATTGATCGATTTCTAAAATAAATGTTGCTTGCAGCCTCTAAGCTTGACGCACAACTTCACACAGCGATGCTGCAGACGCTCAGACGTTCTCCTCCCTGCAGCGGCTCACCTTACCTGAACATTTATAGCCGAGAAACCAGAGATTCAAACTAACGCTCGCATTCTTTACAAAGCATGATCAGACAAGTTTTTCTCTTTCCTCCCCTGCTTTTCTACTTTCAGCGCAGTCCCCACTGAAATGTCCGACGAGGATGCTTTTGAGGAGCTGTCGTCTGAACGCACGTCAAACGCCAGCCTTGGCGAGCCTCGTCTCGGCACGTCCCTGGCAAACCTTGTGCATCTGCTTTCACTCAGCTCTTGTAATTTCCGAAGCATTGGGAGTCCATGAAGGCATCCAGAACACACTGGAGTGCCTCTCTCTGCCTCTGGCATCATCTGCTCATTGAGCAGGAATGCAAACATAAAGCATTGTGTTTGAGGCTTTACTGCCCAGAGTGCTTGTTTTCACTGGGATGGCAAAAAAAAAGAAAAAAAAAGAAAGGAGAACTTGTAAAGATGGACTCAAAATCACAAACACAAAGGTTCATGTAATAACTGCTGCTACCCAGATCTTTGGGAAAGTCTGACTGCCAGAGATGATTTTTCTAGTTATTTTCAGATTCAGCTCAATAAACATCATCTTTCATCGGCTTCTGACTCCGATAGTTTTATTACCAGCCAATTAAAAGCGCGGCCAGACCTTCTCTCCGCCTCTCGTTCGGCTCGCTTCTTAAATACCAGCCAAGCTTTAAGTGAAATAATCTGCTCAGAAATCCCTTTAGGGGAATCCTGCAGGGTTTTGTTTTAACAAGCTCACAGCCAGACACACGCCGTGACCTTTTAGTGGTCCTCTCTCAGTAGTTCGCTGGAGTCAGTCTGCATTAAAGCTTCTTTTACTAAGCTACGGGCTCGGGAGATAATGCCAGCCCTGAAGTACTGCTCTTCCAATCCTTTCAGCCGCTCTCCCTCCTCCACATTCATATTGATGTTTTCTTTCCATTCTTTTTACGCCGGAGTTTCTTTTGTGGCCATTTCATTCTGCCTCTGTCAAGATTTTTCTTTCATTAGACGGGGATTATTTGTGTTCCAAAACAAGTCTGCTCATTTGGAGAGATTCGCGCTCTTGGTGTCGGGCGTCTGGTGAAGAAGAGACGAACTCTGCCCGTAGGAAGCGCTCTGCGTCAGACCGCATCACGATTACTGGAAACGTTGAGTTGAAATGGCGAGTCACGGCTGCGGAGAGATCAAAGACATTTCTGAGTTTGATGAGCGGAGACAACCGTCATCTGATCAAATATGTCCCTGACATACACATGTTACCCTCTTCTAGTGCTGTGCAAAAGTACGTACACCTTTTGAACTTTTTTTTGGGTCACTTCGCAATTACACTTGATGTATTTTGTACAGCTTCATGCAATAGACCTTTATGAAGTTGTGTCTAATAGAAAAGACGTCATTTAAAAATAATTTTAAAAACCCCCTGCTGTGTCTGCTGTTTGGTCATTAATGTTCTCTAGGAGAACTGAATATAGTTGTACTCTGAATACAAAAGCATCCCACTGTCCTTCGAATTTCTCCTGTTGTCAAGTTTGGGTTATTTGTAGCACATTTCAACAACAAGTAATTTCAAAGTGCTTCAGATGTTAAAAACAAAACAACAATCAATTATGAAACTAGTGGCAAACATTAATCATCTTAGAATAATCATCATTAACAAATATATTAATTATGTTCCAGTTACTATCAATCAAAGACAACTCTAAACAAGTGGGGGTTTAGGCTTCATCTAAAAGGACTCAGTGTTTCATCATCCTGGCAGTTTTCTGGAAGTTTAGTGGAGCATAAAAACCGAACGGTGATTCAGTAAGTAGATCCAGGAGGTCGAATCAACGGTGAACAGAGCTCTATTTAACTTGGTGCAAAGCCGTCCAGGGATTTATAAGCTAACAAAAGTGTTTTAAAGTCAATTTTCTGAGCTATAGGGAGCCAATGGAAAGATTTTAGATGTGCCCAACTTTCTGGTTTTAGGCAGAACGCGAACAATTGTGTTCTGGATCAGCTGCATTTGTCTAATTTTTTTTTTTTTTTTTAGGCAGACTTGTGAAGACACTGTTGCAGTAATCAATACGACTTCAAATAAAAGTATAGATGAGTTTCTCCCGATCTTGCTGAGACATTCATCCTTTAGTCCTGGAAATGTTCTTCAGGTGATAGAAGACCAACTTTGTAATTGTCTTTATCTGACGGTTCAGGCCTGAGTTCATCACTGCACTCACATTTTGGGCCTGATCGCAAAATCCTATCAAGAACTGTTGCCTAGTTCTTAGTACATTTGACCTGAGACAAAACAAGTATCTTTTCAGTAAGATGTAGGAGCTCGTTTCTTGAATATCTGTTTAAAAAGTACTACATTTATTGACAGATTTTTTTTCACTTCTAACATGGTGAAAAGTGTCTCGTTTTCTATAGTTTTGAACTTGTGCTGGTATTTTTCGCAGTTTCAAAAAAGTGAAGCTGTAGCAAAACATTCCCACGACAATTCTTGTTGTAGCAAGAAAAGGTGTGAAAAAGTTCACGGGTGCGAACACTTCTGCTATGTTCTGTCATTTCTGTGATAGGCACAAGAAGTCGAAAAGCAAATGACTATTTAAAGACAGTTATTATGCAGGTTGTTGCACTAAGAGGCACATGGACCAACACACATTACCACATATGTTTGCTGCAGCAGCCCCTTCCTCCTCCCCTCGTTACTCCCGGCCACGCAAAAGCCTATATTGGTATATTTAGGCGTTCCTCCTCATTGCTCAGTCCAATAGGTTCCAAATGTCTGAACTCCATTTAGAGAAAATGCTGCATGGCTGCTTGGTTGGAGAGAGGGAGGCGATGGCTGAAGATGGAGAGATAGAGGGGGAGTTATGGGAAACTTGAGGGTTGGGTGGGTAGTAGAGAGAGCGTTGAGTCTGAGCAGATAAAGGGAGCCTGTGAGTAGCAGTTGGCATCAAAACCCGGGGATTCAGAACCAGAACATATACAGTATCTGCCCAGACACAAACTCTGAAACAAAGATGTGGACAGAATGGATGTAAAGGAACATATGGTTAGCGCCTTGGTAAAAAGGGGGGGGGAACGGAAAGACAAAAAAAACAAAAACAAAAACAGGTGTCCGTATCGAAAACTGCCCACAAACACAAACACTGGCTCACCGCTGCTTTCAGAGCCGTGTTCCCGACACACCACAAGAAATCAGCGATTCCACCTGTCTCCGCTGCACACCTACTTACGGCAAATATCCAGAGGACGGCACACTGTGAAACACATTATTCACGCCTCAAACACACACTCTGCGGGGCCTCGCAGGGAACGGAGGCGCACAGCAGGGTGACGGTTGTCACGGCGGTCTGACGCGTAGCAGTCCTCATTACCGTCCCCTTGTCAGTCTTCGGAATTCATCACAGCGGCTCTCGGAGCCATCCAGACGCTTATTAGTTATGGAGACCGGGGAAACTTTCTGCTGCCGGGAGCCTCATGAAAAATGCAGCGTACTGTACGGAAAGGTCTGAGGTTAAGACGCATGTTTATGGAAAAGGAGAATTTGGCGTCGTCCTGGGATAACCTGCCTACCGGATTGCGTTATCGACGCAACGTGTTCGTGCGGAGGATTCCCCGGATACCATTTGTCCATCTGGAGCAGCTATTAATTTTTATTAGGACGAGGAAGCCGCGGTCCGGAAATTGAGAAAGAAAGATTAATTGTCACACAAATAATTGAGATTAACGACGCCGTGGTTTCTTCGGTTCTTTCTAGTCGCGCTCATACTTTTTTATTAGCGGCAGTATCACCTTCTATTTCAAAAATATCCCAACAAAATGCTACCTATTGTTGTTTTTTTATATATGTATCTTAATTGAGAAGTTTGTCTTTGCAAAAAAAAACAACAAAAGAATTTGTTTGATTACGATTTATATGCCTGAAAGAAATGACTGCAGATACACAACTGGAATCGACCTCTAAATTTATCAATCAATAAACCAAACAATCAAGTTTATTTGTATAGAGCTACAACTAAATTAGGGAAGAATTAAAATGCGTCCATTTAGTTTCAAACAAACTAAACATTGATGAAGGCTTGAGGAGGTGCAGCCAGCCTTTTGGTGCACACATGCTCTGTTTTAATGTGTGTGGTTTGTCCCTGCTCAGAGAGCTGCTGGGAAAGTTTTGAAAAGTTGTTGGATTCGAGTTCATGTACTCCTCAAGCGGATCAAGAAGTGAATCATTCACCGACCTGTTCGGATCCCTGCAAGAAAAACAAAAAACAAAAAAAAAAACAGCTTAAGCATAAATAAACCCGATCAAAGACTAAACAATAACTTAAAAGTTAACAAACCTGAAATAAAACACCCGACTCAACTGAAAATGTTCCTATTACCTTTTACCGTGAATCGGAACCGTTTCAATAAGCCGAACTGGACAGTGTGAACCAGAAAGAATGTCTTGCAGTCGTTTATTGTTGCCTCGCTCACTCCAGCGTTGCTCCATGTGCTGCAAGTGGAGCAGGGAAATGCGCGCCAGATGTGCAGAGAGTGCATCTCCGGCTCGGAGAGAAACCGGCCTGTTTTTAGAACTGAGGCAATTGTTCCTTCTTCAAAACCGTCTCAAGTGGATGAAGAATCGTGTGCGTCGGAGTAAATTAGCCATCGCTGCATCAAGCGAGGAGGGGAGAGGGTAAAGGGAGATGAAGACTTGACCTCATAACCCGCTGCTACACTGTATTAAGCCGGGGAAGAAAAAAAACGGACCTCGTCCTCCCACCGCCTCTAATAACCAATCATCTTGTGTGGATTAAGGCAAAATAGATGCTAATAACTCTCTATCAGAGAGGCCTAGGAGGAGGATGGGAAAGCGTTAGACGGTGCAACTCGGCAACAAAACACTCGTTTAAATTGTGGTCGGCGAGGTCGACCACGAAATGCGCAGAGGCGGTAAAATGCCCACATGCACACGCACGGCCGCGCTTCTTTCCCCACGACACGTACAGTCCAATTACAGCGAGAGGACGAGGCCCGGGCCCGGCGCTGCCTCTGACCTTGTTCCAGGACAGATTGATGAGGCACCGCATCGCCCCAGCAGATCTAATATCTCCTTTCTGGCCCTCATTACCAGGTCTCGGAGAGATCTGCAAGTGCTCGGCTCAGACAGCGGATCATGCTGTTCTGGTAGCCGAGCGGCAGTTATTTTTCATCCGTTTCTGCATAAATAAAAGCAGAGGTCACCGAACCTTTCATCCACGTGCCAAAGCAGACGCAGCTGGCCCGACGAAGCAGGAAATAATTAGATAGCTTTTATTTATTTATTTTTCCTTTAACTTGTCTTGTTTGCTTTTGTTTTGATCATGTAATTAAAGAGGGAGGGGATCGTTTGATGTGGAGCGTTTCACATCAGAACGCCACAGAAATTTATTTGGATTTCCCTGGTCTGCGAGGAGGAACTGGAGTTCGGAAGTATATGACAAAAGAACGATGAGTGGTGTTTGTCCTGTGCTTATTTTTTGTTTTTTAATAAAAAAACACTAACCTCGTTTTTTCTTCTGGACTCCGCAGTTCCTCCCCAGTTTGTCAAACGGCCCACCAACATCTACGCCCACGAGTCCATGGACATCGTCTTCGAGTGCGAAGTTTCGGGCTCGCCCGCCCCCACCGTCAAGTGGGTCAAGAACGGAGACGCCGTCATCCCCAGCGACTACTTCAAGATAATTGTGAGTTCACAATTAGCGGAATAAATGCTTGCAGATTTATTCCGCTTTTGCCTTTTTCTCACAGTTGCATGTTTCAGATCATCAAATGAATCTTTTATATTTCTGTGGAGGAATTTTGGGATGTGGCAGAATGGCTTTAATCCAGGCACGTTGGAAGATTTTCGAGCATCAACAGTCTGTTCAAGGTCACTCCACAGCATTTCAATCAGATTTAGTTTCAACTTCAAAACCATTTAATTACTTATTTTATTCATGACTTTGCTTAAACTGCTGGTGTTCTTTGGATCGCTGTTCAGCAACATAACCCCAGTTTACGTGGGTATGAACTGATTGCTGAAAATTCTCCTTCAGGATTTTCCAGTAGAAATCCACAAATTGGAGCTCCATCAATTAATTCCTGTTTACATGACAATGATCCAACAAAAATGTAATTTTTGTTTTGTTTCTGTTAACACATTTAAATGAAGACTTTCGAATTACAGTCTTTGTTTACATAGTCACGGTACACATCGAAAAGGTGTATGCGTCAATGCGTTTCCCCATCAGGTGTCATTCCCCGATATACTGGGGGAAAAACACACACTATGTGCGTCTGATTGGGTTGCAGTTGGAAAAAAAGGGATAACTTTGCTGACACACGTTGTTTGAGCTTTCACTGTGTCCATAGTCCTCCAGATAAGACCAAGCACACGTGTATTTTGCCATCGCCATCTGGGCGGTGCGAAGCGGTGAAGAGACGATAGAGGAACCGTATTTGATGGGGAAACACGAATTGTAGTAACACCAACATGTCAGTAGTTTCTTCTTCTTCTGTGGATTGTAGGAAGCAGCAGCTATGTTTTGCGTCATATTTTGCATGAGCTTGGGATTCCCTGACAGAAAAGATCCATTTATTCTGTTTACAAGACAACAGACACCCGTAAATTTTAGAACCATTGCACTCTGGAACCTGTTTTCAATCTGTGCCGTCGTCAGAGAAAACATTCGATGGTTTCATGTAAATGTACAAACACAACAAAACCCTTCCACTTTCACCAGAAATTGTTGCCGTGTAAACAGGGCCTTAGTCTTGTCACTCAAGGTCACGTGGCAGCCAAAGCAACTCCTGACTACCGTCACCATGTTTAACTGCCTTTAAGATGTTCTTTTCTGAAATGCTGTTAGTTTTGCACCAGATTTAAAGTTCCAATTTTGTCTCCTGATCCTAAACAGTATTTGCCAAAAAGTCCAAAACTAAGCAGTATTTTTTGTCCCTGTAGTCGATCGATTCACACCTACCCTTGCTGCTGGATCACTCCTATTGATAGCATTTTGCTCAGATTCTTTGAAATCGTTGACCCTAACCGAGCCACGTAAGGCCTGCAGTTCCTTAGATTTTGACCTGGATTGTTTTGTGACCTCCTGGATTAGTTGTTGGCTCACTCCAGGAGTAATTTTGGTAGGCCCAACCTCTTTCTTGCACTCGAGGAACAATAAAGTGCCACAACATTTCATATTTTACAAGCTTATAAGAGCAGAACTCTTTGGAAGTTTTCATAGTTTCCTCACACTGCAGAACACTCACCTCACATTTCACCAGAAAACAAAAATTGCCTAAAATAATATGCACCACAAACAGAATATTGTCATTTTATTCTTGCCCCACTAAGATAGTGGACAAACATCTTTTTTCTTGTGGCGTATGTCTTGGTATGTTCTCTTAGCCTGCTTCACATTGTCAGAGATGTTTTGTTTCAGTAATTTCTTGATTCTACAGATCTGACAGAGTTGTGCTATTTTACTTCCATTTCCCTTCCCCTCGTCCTTACTCTGCAGAAGGAGCACAACCTGCAGGTTCTGGGTCTGGTCAAGTCTGACGAAGGTTTCTACCAGTGCTTGGCAGAAAACGATGCCGGCAACATCCAGTCGAGCGCGCAACTCATCATCTTGGATCACGGTATGCCACACACTGAGACAAATAGTGTGCAAATCACATTTGTTAACTTGGGAAAGATGAATCAACTCCTCTACGAGAAGATGACAAAGCTGCAAAATTGCTACAATGTAATCAATATCACAGCCAGAGTCTGATCGGGTTTTCGCACAGCTACACAAGGTTATTTAGAAATGCAGGCAGGTTGAATATCAGCAGTGATTATCTCTTTGCTTGTTACACCTGAGTTTTCCTCCAGGGAGAGGAGACTGCTTAATGCCTTACATCTTTGTGAAAATGCTTAATACAATCCCAAACAAAAAAAGAAAGTGCAGTCGGAGGTTTTTGGAGGCAGTAGTTCTCTTTCCGAATCCTTTCAGACATGAAAGGTCAAGAGGTCGGCTCGCTGTGCTGCATCGCCTCCTTTAAAGATGCATTAATTGATTGTTAGGACTCTGCACATCTGTGGAAATGGAAAACAACAAGAAAACATCAACAACAATGAAATGAAACCTTCAGGGTGCTGTTAAAACAGAGGCGAGTCCAAAGCCAGAACTAACTTGTGTTCTTTTTGCACACAGTCCGTTCTACATCCAGGGTTACAGAAATGTTTGTGCCATTTAAACCCAAAAACCTCCAAAGACGGTGGCTTTTCAGATGTTCTTTTAAAAAGAAGATGTTGCTCGACAAAATAAAATAATAGAGGAAACACATTAGGAGAACAATTATAAAGTGTAAGAAAGAAGCAACAAAATCTGCGGCTCCAGTGCTGACTATAGAGCCTCCCCTTGGTTATTTCTGGTACCGAAAACACTAATGAAGCTTTTCCACCAACGCGGTCCAGAGTCCATTTCGGTTCTTGAATGTTGAACAGGTGTTGCATGTTTATACTGAAAGAACAATGTTCCCAAACACTAAATCAGATCCCAGTCAAACACAGTGGATACCTGATCCTTCAACATAAACGGTGAAGTCACCCCGTGGTAAAACTGAAGATAACGCAACAGTCAGCCTGGCGGCAAGCAGGAGGCGCACAGGCCATCCGCCATCTTGCTTCTACGCTCTTTTTCCATGTTGTGTCATACCACCTGTTGGAAACAGGCGTTGGCTTTCGACAAAACAGCAACGCACACGAACCAGAGCTGTCCTAGCATCATTTTGGATGAGCATTTGATGAGGACTTTGTGTATTGTTTTGACTGAAAACCATTCATTGTGACAAGACGTGAAAACATTAGTGAGCTTATTCATTATTAGACATTATGTGGATGCAAAACATTTGGTCTGAGATGCTGTTTGATTCTTAGCCTCATCTTATCTGAATTAAGCTGGAGGACATGCTGACACTTTTACTTATTCATAGTATGGACAATTACATACAGTGACTGTATGAGACTATGCTCTATATGGTAGCCTGGATGTATGTATTTTCAGTATGTGCTAGGAGACAATATCTATTATGCTCTACTATCTTATCTAGGGCAGGAAATGTACAGTATGTTGGATAAAAGCAGTCTTCCTTCCAACATATATATAGCAAAATCCAAATCAATTCAGCAGACCACTCAAAGGTGCAACCCACTTCAATTCCTATCTTATAAAGAACTTTCTACTTTTAAAGTGACTGTGATTTGCCGGCTACAGTTTAAGCACATTAAAAGCAAAAGATTAATTTCAATTTCCAGGAGCTTCAGAGTGAAACTAAAGGAGAACAAGGACTGGAGATAAAGATCATATAAGAGAGAGAGAAAAAAACCCCAAACAAAACAAAGGAAAACACATTAATCGTTTTTTTGTATTTCTTTTAGATATTTTTCATTCCATTAACAGTGACAGCAGGAGAAAAACAACTTGAATTTAAGTGAAACACACTTCCATAAATCACAGAATATGAGCTGGAATATATAATAGTGATAAATGTAATTAAGACAAAGCAACCCTTATTAAGCAGAAATCAGTTTTATTGTCTCTGTCAAGTCCTGTTGAGCACAGTGACAAAGTTTAATCAAGCATGACCCCGGCCCGGCTCAGCCCGGCTCGGCCCGGCTCCACTTGAAGCAGGTGGTAAATGAATGAGCGACTGGTGCCACCCCCCGCTGTGCCACCCCCACTGATTGGAAAACATTAAGTCAGAAATAATTATGACCCGCAGCTTACTGTGTATTTGTGTTTCACGCTATTGATAAGAGTCAGGCTACTTTACTTGGCCCCAAGTCTTTCTTTTTTTTTTTTTGCTCCCTCTCCTTTTTGTTTGAATTGCAGATAAATGGGATGAATTACAAAGGCAGCTGGCCTTGTGCATGGAGGTATGCCTTCAGCAAAGCTTTGAAGAAATTAATCTCTTCTTAATCCACAAAGAAATCACAGAGAATCTCTGCCTTTCTTGCTTCTGTGAGTGTTTACTTCTGCATCAGTCAGAGTAATTCTTGCTCGGCTGTACCTGAACCTCCCTAATGTTTTCATCAGCTCACTGTCCAGTAGTCATCAGGAACTGATTGGAGATTTAGACAAAATGAAGGTTTGGGATGATTTCTAACATTTTTGTCCCCTTAAAATCACAAACTTCAATTAACTTTCTTGATTCACTTTGCATTGATTAACCAATGCAATGTGGGGAATTGTATAAAGTGGATGAAAACAAGTGAGACATGAACTTGTATTCAGAACCCTTTGCTCAAATCCCTCCAAGTAAACCAGAAGTCTTTTGTTTAATTGAGTTTGCCTGTGTTGGATTTGACCCCAAGGCCTCAGAGGTTTGTTAGAGACACATTATCATGAAGACCAAGGAACCCAGGTTATTTTTCCACAAATCAAGTGCAGTAGCAATCATATTTCTCTCCATCAAAGTCTCTGTTGACACCTCGTTCATTTTGACTATGAAAGCATACAGTCCTGACCATCTGTCACCCTTCCTCACACTATTCACTCGTCCTGCTTTTCACAGCCACCTGCTCCCAGCAATAATCCAGCGCACTGGGCTTTCTATTAATTGTGCTCCGTTTGATATCTTCTCCTTACATGGATTCCCCCCTCCCGTCACAGCTGGACGTCTTTGTCCACTTCACCAACCCTCCGCGGCCGCAGTCAGGTGTCTCGCGCGCATCTGCTGGCCTCGGATCGTTCCAAAACGGGGCCAGGCAAACAACCCGCACGTCTGGCTGCCTCATCGTCGGCTGAGATAAGCCGCTCGACTCGCCACTGAGATAGTCGTCTTCACCCCCTGCAGGGAAATCGATGGGCGTGAGCTGCATCTAAATACCCAGCGGCTGCGAGTTGGCTGATATTCATTAGTGCCATAATCTTTGCATCTTGACACCGCCAGCTGCAGTTAAATGTGGATCAGGTGATGAATCCCACTTGTGAGTGTTTGCAGTGGAAAAGAAAAGGTCAGCTGTTGAATGTGTACCCATCTGGGTGTTATTTATAGTGATACGTGCTCTGCAACAGTCTTCTTGTGTATGGCTGAGAGCGTAGGCTGCATACATTTTGAAGTGTTTGTTACATGTTACATGATACAAATCTGCTGACCAGCTAACTAGCTAGCAGTGTAGCTAATTTTTAGCATTTTTGCTCAATTTAAAAACACTTAGCTTCTCCTAAATAAATGTTTTCAGATAAATTCTAGAGCGCTAATTACTTTTGGCAGTTTTATAATCTTTCAGCTGAATAAAGCTAGAAATGTGTTAAAGTTTTGGTTATTGACTATTAACAATTCTTCATGTAGTTGGACGTTTACATACATTGTGTTATGTTGAGGTGGGTGAAGATTGATTACGCAGCAGATCTGTTTCCTCTTCCGACGGTTTCTCTCCCTTCTTTCCAAGAAACTTTATTGACCAAGTGGGAATATACAGCAAACACTTGTATGAACAACCAACCAATTGTTTTGAGAGACGTTATAATGATTATCAACATGCTTGAATTTAGCGCTTTAGCGTTAGCTTCAGTTAAATACCATATTCGTATTGGGCATTAGCGTTAGTGTAGCTAATGTTTATGACTTTAGAGTTACTAACATTTATGTTAGGGATTTCTGCCACTGACACGTCGATATAGTAGATATTCAGCATTAACATGATTATGACTCGCTTTGGATTAGTCAAATACAACCTAACCCTAACCCTAAACCCAAAGAAAGATAATGAAAGACCTTGTGTTTTGTAAGTGCAGCTGACATTTTTTTTGTTTTTGGTTTTTTTTGGTGTAATTTTGTGGCTTGAGTAAGAATTTAATTCATCTGAATAATAAATGAGTATAGTAAAAAAAAAAAAGTCCTCTTGAGTTTAAAAAGTCAAAGTCTGAGTTCGTGCCTCGATGGAATCACTCGAGGTGCCTGGCTGTTCCTGACTCATGTGCAACATGAGTCGAGTAGTTGCAAACAGATGTGGACAAACAACGGCTCAAATGTCAAAATAAATTACCTCAAGGTGACCTAATTGTGCCTTGTCATGCAATCCATTCCAATGTTATTTTTCTTCTAGTTTTTGGTTCTTCTATCCAGACTTTTCAACTGTTGTTAGCTTGATTTTCCAATTCCAGCTGATTTTCGTTGTCGCTCCAGAAAAAGTTGATGAGGAATCCGTAGTGGGATTTATTCCCTTTTCTCTTCCATAACACCTCTGCCCATCTTTTTTTCCTCACCGCGCTATAAATACAACCTCTAATGGGCATCGCGCTCATGTTTGATATGCGCTGTCCTCATGGAGGCCTTATTGTCACAACAATCCTGATGGAAGTTGGTCAGCTGCGGAGAGTATTGCTATTTAAGGGATTATCGTCACATGCCATCTGCAGATGGCATGCAGGAACAATAAGACATTTTCCAGGCACATGAGATGCGTTTATACGTGCAAACCAAATCAAATGGGCTGCAATTACTGGTTTAAGAAGACAAGCAGTATTTTTTAAAACTTTTGTATTTTTGTACTAGTTCATTTGGAAAAGTTTGATTTCTATTCAAGAGGACATGCATTTTCTTACATTTTTTTTATTTGATTCAGAATATTTCTCTCTTCTTGGAACTGAATCTACATCCAAATGTATAATAAAACAAAGAAGAAAAAAATCCAGTCTGCACAGAAGCTTATGAGCTCAAAACGTGTTAGTGTAAACATTTATGACCGTAAATGTCTTAACGTATTTCAAGAAACGTTGGGCAAATTTGCATTTAGAAAGAAAAGGTGCATGCGTTCTATTATTTTCCAGCATAAATTCACGATGTACATCCATTTGCATCTCGATACCATTACTTCTTTCTTTTGTTCCTTCCATTTGCTAAAGTGTGAAACTCCCTGCATCTTTTCTTCATTTTCGTAGCCGTTCCCACGGCTCGCATGAATGCAAGATGTGGCATGTAATCGGTGGGAGTGAGCTGATGTACAGAAAGTTGGACTTACATGCGCCTACTCGTACGGATGGCTCTTCTTGTTCTTCCAGCGTGTTTCAGCTGAGGCTGTTGAAATTCGTAGAGTCAAATGAATTAAAGAAATCCTTTTTTAAAAAAAATAAATTAAATGTTTGCGGCTGGAGGCTGCAGCAGGAATTTTTCACTCCGAGTCCTGATTCAGGTGTCAAGATGACATATTTCTGATGCAAATGCATCTATTGGAGCTTTTTTACTTTCCTCAAACACACACGTGCTCCTGCTGCCTTTTGATCCCTTCCACCTTTCATTTCTCGCTCTACCTAAAGCACTACTTTATTTTATTTCCTTGTTTCACCCTTTCATCCCTCTCCGCCGCAATTAGTTTCCCCCACTAAGTAAAGTTATTGCAGGAAACGCTAACATCTTATCTCCACCAAAGTTTCTCGCTTTAAACTCCAGAGTCCTGTGTGTTTTCTACAATCAGAACCTCTGCTTTAAGAGATGCTGAGGATTAAACACACTGTTATTTGACAACTTTATAAAATCAGCATCTTTAGTGGAGATTTTTCTGTGCGTATAAGCATTTTTAACAACCAAACAACATCTAAGCCATTAGATGTTGTTAGCTCTGATGTGGTACAGGGAAAGGCGCGCTACTTCTAAATGAAGCCCACATGAGCTATGTTTGTAAGCCTATGCATGGCATATTTAATCATTCGTCAATGTTGCTTGAAGCTGCTTTGCTACAGTCACCGTATGATTGCCGTATATATATATATATATATATATATGATGAGAAAGAACCAGAGCATTTTATCTCATGCCCTTTATCATACGGTGACTGTAGCAAAGCAGCTTCAAGCAACATATATATGTATATATATATATATATAAAAAACTGGCTGCTTTTAATTAAAAAAAATAACTGATGGTGGGCTGCAGTCAGTTTTTACTATTTAAATAATTGTGAAGTGTTGGAACATCACCAAATACTTTAGAAACACAATTATTAGTTCTCATCAACCTGTGAAGAGTTTTAATGCAATTTAAAGGCGCCAACATTCGAGACGATAACAGATATGCTTGGGGGGGAAAAAAATGTCTTAGAAGGTATTTTATAATTAGTGTAATACTTACCAACAATTTAGAATGTCCAAAGGCGCCATGTTCACCCAAAACCTTCTTTTCACTCTGCCGTTCAAGGTTCTGGGTAAACACAAAATTGTTTCTAGAAATGCCCTTGTTTACACAAAAAGAAACTGCCAACGCAGAAGAAGGTGTGAAGACTGTGCTTCTTTTCACAAAGTTACTTTTTGTTCATCTACACAATTTCCAGACGCTTACAGCAGAAAATCGTTGTTACCATGGTGAGCACAGTGGTGGAGGGTTGAGCGTTTCGTTTCATAAGCTGTCATGTCACCAACATGAACTCCTCATTGTACTAAAGTGTTCAAGGAGTGAATGTGAAGCCAGGTTTCCAATATGGGTGGGCATTTATCGTATCGTTTATTATTTATCGTGAAAAAATACTTATCAGAATTTTGTTTTTGTTTTTTTTTCATGGTTGAAATAAATTTCAACTAATGATTCTAATTAAAAAACAAAACTGCCAGCATTATTGGAAATCTTATTTTTACTATTTTCTTCAACATTTATTCCTCAAGAGCAACAATAAATACCAGTAATTTTTAAAATGCAGTTACTTTGTGCAGATGAGTGATTAAACTCTCAGTTATTTATTTAAGTAGCGTCCTGAAGACTCCTGTGTCAAATGGGAATGATTTTTGTTATTTTATAAATTTATAAATTATTTGTGCTTGTAGCGCTCTGAACGCTGTGCCAAGCAGTCACAGCCAAACAGTTACTGAAAAAATAATTCATAAATAGGTTTTTATTTATGATTTTGACTGATCAGTAAATATCGCAATAAATTTTTTTTCTTCCCAGTAGGTGAAGCTTGTCTAAATGGGCGTGATGCTATGGGGAAATGTTCTCAAATGCTGGAGCTGATCAATATTCATGCACTAGCTCAGCCAATGGTTAAAGAATGTGTTGAGACAAGGAGCTGAGGCAGCTTGATATAGAACCATAATCTAAAAAACGGCGACGATCAAACAGATTTATTAGCCAGGTAATCATAATGTGATTTATTACACACTTGTGTGACTGTGTTTCCTCAGAAACAACTTACTCAAATACTCAGAGTGCAGAATAAACACAGACTGGAAAGACCCGATAGCCAGAGGCGATTCTTTCAACGTAGCGTGCATCAAAAAGAGAAAGGAATCAAAACTCCTATAGTTATCTTGGCCTTTAGGGGCATTATTTATTAATTTCGCCCCATCTGATATGTGCAGCAAATTTGTACCATGAACATATAATCAAATATTAAGAATCCATTGTTTTTGACTCAAGCACTAGCAATTATGTTTTTAACTTTGCACAAGAGATGCTGCCTACTTGCCCAGATATTCCACAGTGAACATTTGCAACAATGCAGCGAAGGAGGGTTTTGTGTACAAGCATGTCTTGATGCTTGCGCTTCATATTCTCCTTTTTCCTGTTCTTGAAACACACATTGTGACGTGTAGGAAAAGTTGAAATACGACAAGAGACTTTTCAAAGATGTCCTCTTATGTCTCCGTTCTGCTGTCAACATACCTGCTGGTTTTGAGAAAAAAGATCATATCATATAAAATGTAACCGGATCACGATTAAGCAACAAAGGACCAATAGTTTCCATTTCAGCAGGTAAAGAAGTGAGAAAAAGAGTAGATTTGTGACTGATGAGTCGCAGAGGAGGGAATCCCCCCCCTTTTGTTCTACTACTGGAGAGCACCGTCCTTATTCCCAGTTCAAATCAAGAAGTGAGAATGGGCTGCTAAAAGACCCCACCCTCCTGCCAGACTCGGCACGGAATAAAAGCCCAGGCGCTCTTCGGGGAATACGGTGTGCTTCATCATCTGCTAGCAGGGTCAAAACCAGGCCAGCAGGAGCCGCCGCGCAACGTTGTGAGCCTGTGAATGTGTCAGCACCGTGTTTTCCGCTGGCGTTGGAAGTGTGGCCTGAACAGCAGGCATTCGAGTGGAAATTCAGCAGTTAAACGACATGGCATGGGGACTGCATGCGTAATCACATGTTACGCATGCAAGTTACCCCACCAATATGATAAATTTCTGACCTTTGATTCAAAGCTTCAGATAGGAACACACAAGCACATCAGTTGTATTTTTTTTTATTGCTTTTTGGTCTGTTCAGCCAGGCATGTTTGACTTATAGAGGTTTATAACTGCATGAAATGGTTGTCATATGGTATGACGGCTAAAGTTTTGACATCACTTCCTGTTATGTACATGTACAGTTTTTGTTATGTACTGCATGTGTATCTTGATGAAGTGTGCAAAACTGCATATGCTGAATGATCAACTGAGCATCATCATTCAAATTTTTGGTGGAAGATGAGGCTAATACCTTTGGTTCACAGGCACTTTAAGCATTTGGCATGCTGAGGTGAGATGCATCGCAGCAGATGTTATGAGATCATGAGAAGAAAACTATCTGCAGTCGTCCTTAATTCTTCTCTTGGGTACAGCCAATCGGCTCCAAGAACAACAAATCACAATCCTGGATTGGCTGCTTTGCAAGCTTATAGCATGTGAAGTAGCACTCCGATCTAGGTGTTTCAACTTCCCCAGAAGAATTTTTGGAATGTGTTAGATATGCTCTACATAAAAAAAAAATGTCTGTAAATATTTTAGAGACATTTCTGTGAATACTGAACCGCGAATAGGCCAGGGTCAACTGCGTATGGTTGACCCTGGCCTGATTGTCTCCTTTAAGCTGAGACAATCAAAATGCAGAATATTGTTCAACAAAAGAAAGAAGTATATATATATATAAAGCTGGAGGATGGTCCATCTTCTAAATTAATGATGGGATCTCATTTAAGGCTTTTAAAATTGTAGAAGAGGACTTATTTTTGTAAGTTTTCTTGTTATGGTATTTGTAGCCTCTTCTTGCATTTAAGGACCAATCACACAGCACCAAGTATGGGATTCATGTTCAGTAATCCAGCTTTGGAGCGGTTGTACGTTGATCATAGCTAGCCGAAATCAGATCGTAGAAAGGTCGGGTCAAGATCTGTCTCGTCTTTATATTTCATCGCTACGTTCTCAGTAAAGATCAAAGCAATATATTTGGAAAGTAATAGGAGGGGAATTCCTTAAATATTCTCTCTCAATAGCTTTCTTTTCTTTTAAACAATAATCTTTTTTCTCCCCAAGCTGCAAGCTCCCCTGCTGCTTCCTGGGATTTAGTTACACAATGCGACATCCTCAGACCTGCAGCATCATGGAAAGTTTGACTGTGTGGATAATGCAATGAGGCAGAGATGCTTTACTCTATACAGACATAAACACAGATTAATGAGAAACTTTGGGATATTGGGGCTCTAGCATTTTCTTGTGACTGCTCCCAAACAAATTCCTCATCTTATTTCAAAGGGGTTTCGTTCTTAGTTTGGGGGTAGCCAGTTATTCTGGGTCTCTTTTTCATAGCTGTAACTCCCAAAATTAATTATTTCAGTCGATGTGATGATGATGATGAACTACAGAATAAAGTGATTAATCGAGAAGAAGGATGGGAAGCCTCGAAGGGAGAAAGAGTCTCTCATTACCAGTCAGTGTAAGTTGATAAAGTGGAGCCAGAGGACTTACTCTCACCTCCAGAAAACGCAATACGAGAGCATTGATTAAAAACTGAATATCAGTATCAGTTGGACTCACCAAAAATGTTTAGTCTGTAGCTTATAAGCTGCCAACATTGAAGAAATATGGGGAGATTGTCGGGTTTAGATGTTTTTGCACTAATAAAAGATGATGAGTCGACTTTTGATCCGTCCCTCAGAGACGCCTACGGAGGTCACCGCAAACTCGTAACCACTAAGAACTATACATGTGATTCAGTGCAATGAGTTGTGTTTCCGTTAACCATGGAATTGCGCAAGTAGAAACTATGAAAATAAATTTGCTTAATGGAAACCCGGCAATTTCGAAAAGACGTACGTTTTTGACAAAAGGTGGTTTCTCAGCCATATCGAAATAGATGTACTTCACGGAACTGCAATGGGAACACCTTTTCACATCACACAACTTGTGATCAACAGCCAATGGTTACTACTGGCAAAAACCACAAAGAAGACGAATGGAAGTAGTCTTTGTGGTTTGCAGTTTGTAATATAGTCAGAGATTTGCGCTCAGTTGTAATGAAAATGCAGCTATTGAAAACCTAAGGGTTTAATCCAAAGCAAAGACAGCAGCAGCAACAGAGAAGAGCTGATACCTTTATTACCTGAGTCCACTCTGATTTTGTTTTTATTTTATTTTATGAAGGCTGTTCTAGTTATTAGAACCCTATTTGAGGCTCCACTGTTTACATACGTGTGGGAGCAGCCAGCCTTTATTTTCTCTACAACCCAGTCCACCTTTTAACACCGGCTCATCTGGGAGTGCCGGTGTGATGTTTCTGGATGAGGACGGTCCTCTGGGCACAGTAATTGGAAGTAGCAAATGGCACAAAAACATCACTTTCCCTTCACGCCCTTCCCCTAGCTGCGGGCTAGCTGACCTCTGCGAGCGGCACCTCCGGAGCTACAGCTTTTTATTTTCCCCTGTTATCGCCCCGGCACTCCCTCTCTGCGCCGAGCCTCCCACTTTCCATGAGCCGAAAGTGGAACAGGGAGGAGGATCACAGCGGGATGCAGGCACCCCTGCTTGCACGTGCGCAAGCGGTGCGGCCGCCACTCGTCAGGAGGTTCCGACGGAGGGAGGTCGCTTTTAATGGTGGGAGTCTGATTAGCGAGAGTGTTTGTTAGAGGATCTTCAAAGAGGGGAGTTACAGCTGCTCTCACTTCTGCAAACATCCTGTTTGACCTTTTCAGGCCTTTTCCACATTGTTCAGCTCCACTCACTTTATACGTGAATTGTTCCTGCCATACGTACACACATATACATACACACACTGTTACACAAAGCTTTCTGGGAAATCAATTACTTTATTCAAGGCTTGCGCTATTCCCCTCAGAAAGGTTGAATTGTGTTTGTGTACCTCCAAGGTAATAAGATACAAAGGCTGGAGGCAGAGCAGACAGAGCGCTTGTTTCCAGCGCTGGCCGTTGGCGGTTAACGGCTCTGGAGATGTGGAACGTTTCTGGGTTGTTGTTTTTTTTTTGTTTTGTTTTCCCCCTGATGTGCCTGAAAGGTGAGCCCAAGAGGCCTTATTCCCGTTCTCTGAGTGAGCATGTGCAGCACGTGATGCGTATGATTCCATATTTGAAGTCTGGGGACAGGCGGTGGGGGGAGGACACGGGCAACGAGGAGAACTACGTTGCCCGAGTCGGCGCGAGCAGCAAGGCGTTGAACAGAACAAGGCAATCGGACCCAGATGAACTCACCAGTGGCTCAAGGATCAAGGGGGGGTACACATGTTTGATGTTGAAGGGATGATGTATGTACACACAGAGGATGATTAATTATTAATGCAGCCGGCCCCTTTCAATTATAGTCGTCTCTTCCAAACGGGGCGTATGTTTGTCCATGTGTTGGAATATGTCAATCCTCTGGGCTTTTCTCGTCTCGGTGGACAGACAAGTCACCAAAGTGAATTATTTGCATGTTACATATTAAGAGACCATTGAAGACACGGCGTCATAAATCTCATTCCACATCAACGGCTGAGGAAGATTTTTCAAGCTCTACCTTACTTTATTTTACACAAAATCTTTAGTTTCTAACACCTATTTCATTATTGAATACTGTATGAAGGAAGCTAGCTAGCTAGCTATCTAGCATGAACACACCAGTATATATGCATGTAAATGTATGTAACGCACAAACTTGGGGACAAAATGAGCTAGCCCAGCTAAAATGAGCTAATTGAGCTAGCTAGCTGGCTAACTCATTGTGTCCTTTATAGTTTCTTGTATAAAAACCTGAAATGAAAACAAATTAGAAAAAATCATTTTTGCCCATTTTATAATTTTACAATTCAGAATGAACACAAAATTGAAACTAAATATGTATAGCTAGACATAAGTGTGGTTAATTTGTTATGTGTGCGGCTTTTAAAGTTCCAGTAACTCAAACATTTCAACGTACACTTTAGTTACAAAATGGAGGCTGGTGTTAACTTATTTATTTATGGTTTATATTAGCTTCAGATTAGCTTTTCTGCAGCATCTTGTGCTGCTGAGTTTCACAAAACATATAGAGGATTATATTATCAGCATATCAGCTACAAAACCGGGATAGACACACGACTGCTTCCTAACACACAGGCTAAAAAGAAAAGGACCTAAAAGAGTTCCCTGTGGGACTCCTCACTAAGTTTATTGTTAGATTAACCTAATGGATAAGTTGAGGAATAATTGTAGTCATATGCATCAACTGCTTTGTAATTGAATTTAGAATATGTTCCACCAACACTCAGCCTCCAGATATAGGCTTTTTTTGCTAACTTCTGTAGCTGTAGGCACTGCGATGTTCTTTCATTTTTACATGTATGAAGTCTTGGCTCTTTCTGTGTTGCAGTGTCATGTCTAACGTATAATTTCCATTTTCACATCTCCAACTACCCACTTTACAGTTTTATCAGAGAGCACATATCTCCAGGAGTAAATATAAACACAGTCAGCATCAACCAATTCAAAACATCCCTCTTTCCCAGAAAGAGTTGCTTCTGGATCAGAAACTGAAGTTACGTAAATGCAAAATTGAATAAACTGTGCTATCTAAGAAGAATTTTCTGCACGACAGCAAAAGGCTAAACTCTCCTTCACTAACAAACCAAAACATTGAGCTGGCCTGTGGGGTTTGGTCGTTTGATACACAGCTTTATTAGAGTAAAATGGTCTCATGTACACCTTCAGCTTCCCCACATGGCATCCAGGAGCCTCACAGCTCTATCAGATGGGACCCCCTCATGTTACATTTGGTCTCTGGGGCCACATGAGAAATAAAAACATCTGGGATCCACTCCAAGGCTTTTAGACGAACATTTGCCATTATTTATTTGGCCTACATACTTTGTGTTGTTTCAGATTGTGACAGTATAATGTACTCTGTTCGTCCATCTATCTGTGCATCTGTTTGTCTATTTGTACTCTTAAAAATGGTTCAAAATTCAGCTGAAAACGATAGGAAATTGGGTTATAAAAATGTGCAGGGATCCTACCTTTTTTTTTTTTTTTTTTTTTTTTTTTTTTTACCCAATATGCCTTGGTGTTTGGTGCCCAGACAATGCGGTCGGTTATTTATGGCGATTCAGTATGCCATAATAAGGATTTTTTTTTTTTTTATTC
>CAEGAD010100947.1:0-15652 GCA_903067055.1 Poeciliopsis paucimaculata | reverse complement strand
ACCCACATGACCCTAAATGGTAAGGGAAAATCAACCCCCCACCAGACAATCAGTTCCCGAAACCACACATAAAAAAAAAAAAAATTAAACGAAAAAAAAAAAAAAAAAAAAAAAAAAAAAAAAAGAAAGGAAAAAGAAAAATTTCTATAAATCACTTTATGACTCTTTAACATCCGCACGCTTTGAATGCATTTTGAGTGTTTGGCTGACCACTGTAAAACTACAGAAAAGACGCAACAGCAATTAACACTAGTCATCCAGTTTGCTGGTGAGGGGCGGCAGTCCGGAGTTACACTCCCACAAACAAAGGTTCCGCTGGCATGTAATTAGCTACTGTTCAAATTCAGATCCTCCACTTGTAAGAGCAGGGGGTCTGGTGGGGAGTTTCGGAGTGGGGCATGCTCATGACGTCCCCCACAAGATGGCGCCCTGGGCAGTGGCCCATGTCGCCAACATCGGAAACCGCCACTGTAAATACTCCTTGGTTCAATTACTCCATGACTCTCCCTGTCTTGTCCCCAACCTGCTTTCATGGCTAATAGGTTAATCAAAATCATTTTTATTCACTTTCCTCCTGCCTAGGATGCAAGTTATTGGCTAATGAGTTAAAGGTGACTGATATTATCGATCAGCTAATTATTCATTGATAAGCAGACATTTTCTGAGTTTTCTCTTGTATCAAGAGGGTCGACTGTCTTTCCATAAAGTGGTGGGCTGAATATTTTATATGCTGATTTATAAAAAGGCAGTGTTAGGGTTAGCCAGCATATTAGCATATTTATGCACTAACTCCTTCTCTCTCATTCATTGGTGTCTATTAAAACAGGATTAAAACTTTCTTGGCTGAGGGAAATTATAGCGATGTAAAATAAGCAGTTAGGGACTTTGTGCGACTCATGTCAATAAAACATTTATGTGCTCCTATAACATGCACTTAAAATTCTACTGCACACCGGAACCCATGTCATGAAGAAGAAATGACAAAACTATAAAAATGCTGGCAGATTAAAGTGTTTGTCCAGCAGTGAGTCTGTGGCTGTTGCTCTAATTCAGTGTTTCTCAATTCCGGTCCTCACGCCCCCCTGCCCTACATGTTTTAGGTCTTTCCCTTATGCCACACACCTGGATTGAGTATGTGCGTGATTAACAGGCTTCTGTACCATTTGATGGTCATGCAATCATTTGAATCAGCTGTTCTGGAATAGAGGTATATCTAAAACATGCAGAGCAGGAGGCCTGAGGACTGGAATTGAGAAACACTGCTCTAATTCATGGCACTCCACCTTAGTTTAAAAACTTGAGTTTCTAGTTTTTTAAACCAAAAAAACTTGAAACTCACCTATTACCCAAACAGAATGTGATCAGCTCTTCATATTCTTCGAATGAGTTCTTCTGTAGTCATTCCAAATACTTGGTAAGAATATTAATATGGTGTCCTGTCGATTTAAACTAGAGCTGTTGTAAACCGTTATTTTAGTATTTGAGTATTCTACCAATTTTTCTGACAATTCATTGAGTGATTTAATGAAAAAAAATAAAATAAAATGCTGGTAAATGCTGCCATGATGGCAGTATTACTACTGGACATCAACATTGGCCCAATTTTTCATATTTGACCATCGCTAATAATTACTTTTGTGTAGTTTAGACCTACACAAGTAGCAACAGTTGCAAGTAGATTAAGTTAACCTGGACAAAAATTATACAAAAATCTGAAATTATTATCCATCCGTCCATTTTCTTACACCCTTATCCCATTGAGGTCACCAAGGTTGGTGGTGCCTATGTCCAACGGGTGAGAGGCGGGGTAACACAGAGACAGACTGGACAAACAACCATGCACACACACTCTCACGCCTAGGGAAAATTTATACAGACCAATCAACCCAGCAGTGATGCCACTGTGGGAGGAAGCCCGTACCTGGAAAGAACCCACCATGCACTGGGAGAAAATGCAAGCTCCATGCAGAAAGATCTCGGGCCAGGAATTGAACCCAGGGCCTTTTTGCTGCAAGGCAACAGTGCTAATAATCTGAAATGATATTCAATTTAACGATAAACAACAGGATCACAAAGACATTTGTAAAAATAAATGTCCAGTTTAATTTATGATTTTAGTTTATGCATTCATCTTCAGTAAATTTAATAGATGAACTCTCACTTTGCCCATCCATTCATAGCTTTATGTCCATATGAACGACTGGTTTTGGCCCCTCCGTCACACACAGTAACACATCTGCCAGCTATGCAGCACCACTGTGCGCTCTTGTATAAATACCCCTGAAGAGCTCTTCCCCGCTGTTGGCTCTGAACAGAGGAGAAAGGCTGCTGTACTCCATGCATCGCGCCAGTCATTTTAAGAATGCTTCTCGGTCCTCCGAAAACGATAAAAATCCGAACATTATCATAACTCAATGAAATACCCTTGTATTGCCCGAACCACACTTAGCACTAACACTTAACATTCGTCAACAGCTCAAGTGAGACTACTGCTTCACACAAATAATCACCCAGCCAGAACATGGTGCACTAAATGATGAAGCATAATTTAATTTAGACAGATCATTTGCCTTTAGGAATTTTAATAATACTTATTAAAAATATTAATAATATTTTAATAGTACTCAGATAAATTGAGGAATAGTTACAGCCCTAATCTAAACATTTTCAACCAAAATAGTTGCACAGTCGACAATCTCTCTGTCCTGACTCTATGCTAGTTTGTGTACCATCCAGTCCTACTTGACTTTACATGCCTCACAACGACTTCTGGATGTAAATATAAGGGAAGTTTCTTGACCACACAGCTAGATATATATTTTTTAAATTTTCCAGAGTCATACATCTGGTAACACAACCTTCGGCATATAAGACAGCCAGGTCCAGGAGGGATCACTGAAGAAACCACCTCTTCCAATCTTCCAAATCCATTTCATTTTCTAAATGAAAAAAAATAAAAAAATGGAACAGTAATTCTCATAAGTCCCTTGGTCTAGCTTTCATGGGTCAAGTGTGGTAGAGCTCACACCCTGTTCCATTCTCCCTCATCGAGATCTTCAAATGTTCCATGATCTTGGTAGAAGCCTGATATGACTGGGAAACCTCAGAGATTATCTTTGGGATCTCTGAGGTTCGTTCCTCTGCACAGCCCCAAGATACATTCCTCTGGACGTTATTGTAAAAGGTACAGAGACCAAATATCTGATAAAACAGTGGATATTCTGACTCATTGAATTTCCTCAGAAGCTAATGCAGTATTCTAGCCATACCACCATAATCTTGTAGATAATTTATCTGTAATATTTTCATTTAAGACATCAAACTATTATCATATGATCTCATTTAGCTTTATGTATCCTGCAGTTGATGATCTCTGTGAGAATCATCATTTTAATTGTGAAAACTTTGCATCCAATTCCATCCTTCATCTGCGTCTGGGAAAATATGCTTGTTCTGTGAAATTACCCTTAATTGTCTGTTAATGCTGTTTAGTTTTAAGTCGGTAATAAGCAAATTTGCTCACTTTCTATTTCTCATGTTATGAGTCTCCCACATTAACCCCAAAAATTCAATACTAAGATATTTAAAAGTGAAGGACTTTTCAGGATAGAGGTTAGTCTTAAAGGGTGCAGCATCGTAATTGCACATTTTCGCCACCATCATGAGAAAAAAGGAAACTTGACACTATCACCATATTCCCCCTGCCACTGCAGTGTCCTCTCGAAGCAGAAATAATGACAGTATATGAAAGCCCTTAGCTGTGTCAGCCCCAGTGTTGGAGGCTGAATGTAGCTGGAGAACGAGAGCTATCCTTTTACAGAAATGTATTGATTTATGGAGTTCATAATCTGTGATGGCACCGAAGGAGGAGACGTGGCTCGCTCCAGCTTCTGTGACTTACACTTTAATGAAGTCATTTATCTCTGATCTAACACTCTCCTATCAGGCATTTTATCCAAGTACCCACACACACATAAGCTTGAGTTTCTACCCATATTAGGATTTTATATTGACTTCCATTCATTTTAGAAGCTGCATTTCTAACACATGCCCTAACCCTACCTTGCAAAAAACACTAAGTCTTTTAAAAAGGTTCCCCATTTTAAAAGGGGAACCTTTTAAAAAGTTTTTGATTATTTGTTTTTTTTCCAAAGATCACAGATAGTTGTTCGCAGTTTGACTTTTTAAAAATATCCTTGACATATTCCTTTTTCATTATGCAGTCACTAAACGATGCTAAAATGCACCTAACATCCTCACCAGCTGAAGTGTCTGAAATGTACTCAAAATGATGATAGTCCTGCTGCACCTTTTACCCACTAAAATTATTTGAACGCCACAGTCTATATAGCCTGGTCACTGCATTGATGTGCAATGCCCTCAATTCAAATTGATTCAAAGCACAGTCTGGACATTCTCCCAGTCACTTTGATTCCTCCAGTAGATTTTCTACCAGGCTCCTCAGTGAACAGAAAGAGGAGTTGTGATGTCGATTTTTTGTTCCGTTTTAAAATTATGGTCTGTCTGAAGTTTTGGGAATGGCAACGGAAGAAATGAGGAAAGCCATTCATCCATCTTGGTCACGCTACTAAATTGTTCGACTCAGCACTTCTCTCTTCTCAGTGGAGGATGGTTGTTTACAGAGCAGGCTATGAAGCTTTTGGGTAAGCTTCATAGTGTCATTACATATGACTTTACAATTGGGTAAAGTTTCAAACTTTACAGGAGTCCACGCCTCCAGAAAGCAATTGTTTCACAATAGCCAAGGGTCCCCAGCCTCTGGACAAAGCAAAGCAAAGCATAGAACAAGGGCCTGGTTTATACTAGACTGAAGTCTGTAGCAAAAATATGGAAATTTTTACATTTTGACCTAGACTTCAGCATTCTCAGGACTTAGCCCCAGTTGAACAGAATTTTAAATGTTGGCCTGTTGTGCTGTGCTTCACATGCACTGTTGCCTAGACCGGGCCTCAGCCTAAAATGAAGGGGGTCTTTGGCCCAGCATTACGCTGATAGAAGGGTAGCCTATTTTCTATCAAATACTTCACCAAGTCCCTGCAATGTTGTGTTTGGGAGTCATGGGCCTTATCGAGGTGGAATTTCACAAAGTTTTCCACTCCCAAGTTTTGTTAAGGAGAATTGTGATGATTCCATTCTTATGATCATTCCTGGACAGGATATTTCTAATTCTTGTAGAGACGAAAAAGAAAATACTAGGAATCCGTTTAAAATATGATGAATAAAAAAAAACAGAGGTTCTTTACGAAAGATTTAATGCCATCCAGATCAAGTGATTGACTAAGGAGTTTCATTTTTAGAGTTCATAGTCCAAGGATGAAAACATCTGTCTTGTCAGAGTTTAAAAAGAGAAAGCTTACTGTCGTTCAAGTTTTAATGTCTTCATGACACACCTGTAATTTACCAAACTGTTTGATATGATTCATCAAGATTTATGGATAAGTATAATTGAATATCATCAGCATAAGAATGGAAATGCACAATGCTGAGTCAATTTAGTTGGCAGCTTTTTGACAAGTTTCCATGAACTCAGTGTCACACTCCACATAAGTTTTAATTATTGCTGGGTTTGTTATTGGCAGAAAGGTCTTGTCATACTTCAAACAGATTTTGCCATTCTAATTAATTCCTTTGTGTTTAGTTTTCTAATTTGTTCTTGCATTTCTTTCTGCATTTCAGGGTCTTTATTTTAGTTTAGTTAGTTTTCTCTGTTGGTTTGTAGATTCTTTGAGTCTTACTTAACCCCCTCCTTATTTTAGTCTCCCTCTCTGTCCCCCTGCTGTTCTTCTGCCACAACGGGTCCATATTAGTTCACCTGGTTCGTTTGTCATTTCTACCCCTGCCTCCACATTTAAGTTTCCGGTTGTGATTGTGGATTCCTCTGTGTCATTGCATGCGCTCCCTGTGTGCTGCCTGGGAGGCTATAAAAGAGGCTGTTTAAATATTAATGGATTCTTCAAAATTCAGCATAAGATTCCTCAAGATTGGAGATCAGAAAATTAACTTGAGGAAAAAACACAAACAAATCTGTTCTTCAGCTTTATTGTATTTCCTTAAATGTTACACCATTTTACCACCTTAATGCCAGAGGTTTTCCTTTGCTTGATTTTCCAGCAAACAATGCCAGCCAGATTCTGCAGACACAAGCAGAAGGAAGTGAGAGTAAAGCAGAGGACTTTTTTAAATCACCTATCAGCATATCAGTGAATACTTTCCCCCTACATTGTCTAAAACAGTTGATATGCAAATTGATGAAGCCTAGAAGTTTTTGTATTGTCATATATTAATCCATTTGATGACATTTTGGATGCTAAAGTGCATGATGTTGTTCCTTCACCCTTCGGGTAGCAGTATCAGTATCAGTATGTGGAATGCTTGTTGCTTACTTTCAACACATTTTATCAGAGCTGTAATGATATTGATAACTCAAATAGACTTGCTCACAATGATTGTGATATTACATTTTCATATTGTCACATTTGTTTAGGCGGGTTTTTAGATACAGTAACAAATATTGCAAATAAAGAAGCAGCCTAACAGCAGACTAAGGAGAAGAGTGAAAGTAAAAGTATTCGAATATAAGAGATTTATAAAACCTGTCCTTGTGAGTGAGATAAAGACAGAAGAAGCTCTCCATCCTGTTTGACAAGTCTCATTTGCAGATAGACAATGCAAAGGATGACTTTCAACAGTATCTCCAGTCATCTCTGTAGTTTATGATAATTAGACATTGTGTCAACACTGATGCTGCAATGGCTTATTGATTTTCACATGATAGACGGATAGTGAGTGTTCCTCTTGGGACCGAAAACACTCTCATGGAGCTCTACTGCACTCTACCAGTAGAGTACAGTAAGGTTCTAATAAGGTCAATCTCTTTGAATACTGGTGAGATTTTTGACATTTTGTAATAATGAAATCAGCTTTAATTGTTGTGGCGTCATACATTTTTTATTGTAGTGTTTGTGTGCTGGCAGCTGGCAGCTGTGGTTAGCAGAACTTCACCGTCTTCACTTGGTAAAGTTCTGGCAACCAAAACTGCCAGTATTTTACCGTATTTTTAAAATGTTAAACATTGACAAAAATAATGATTTGATTAATATTGTGAAGTTTAAATTATCGACCGGTAAGAAAAAATTGTGATAGGATTTTTTGCACCTTGTCCAGCCCTAGTTGAGTAACCTGAATAACATTAAAACAAAGCTTTGATGTTGAGCTCATATCAGTATTCATGCAATAATTTAGCAGTGAAGGGATTTTTTAAATTGAAAATGTTGCTTATTTTGTCAATAGATTTTTGATTAATTGTGATTTGTTGATTACGGATCGTGCAATTAACTCATTTAACAATTTTAACCGAGTCTCACCTCTAATTTTAACCGATGTTTATGAAATACCTTCCCCACTAGCACAATTCAAAGGTGCTAAGTGAATATCCCAGGCCACTGGCGAAACTAAGCCCAACACACAAAGCAAAGAATTATGAAAAGAAGGTTTTGAACAGTGTTTACCTGGATGCTCATGTGGCATAAACCAAACCTCTCTGTCCAACAGCGTTGTTACCTGGTCAAGCCAACCAGCAGCCAGATACCTGGTTAACAAAAGGATTTCTGTTGGTTTGGTCTGTTTAGAACCACATCGGTTTGCATCAATTAGTTGGAACAATTTATTTGGACATTGTGATGCTTATTCCCTCAGCTGAGCAGTGGACTACACTGAGAATGGATTCTATTTTGAACAATGTTATTCTTTATGAGAAAGAAACATGGTCAATGCTAACAATCATTCTGAAGTGTCCACAGAGACAGTAAAAAGCACTTTCAGGTCAGTAGAGTATTAGTGTGCAAAGCATTTCCCCTGAATCTGGTTTATTTGATGTAAGTTTAAATTCAAATTTCAAAATCTTTAAATTATAATGTGAACACATTAAATTATAATGTGGAGATTTAACCCTTACCCTGGTCACAGTTAATGGTAAAATTTAACATTAAAATCATTATCTTATTATTAAAAAGATAGGGAAGATAGGGATAGTGAGGTTTTCTCTTGGGAGCATACACTTACTCACAGAACTCTATGGCACTCTACCAAAAACAAAACACTGCAATGGTAAAATGTTGTTTTTTCAACATTAGTGGAATATTGACAAAGCTACATTTGAAATGGAAATGCAGTTGACAGTCAGCAGGCATCTCAGAGACATTAGACTTTATTACTAAGTCAAATTTACCCCAGATAACAGATGGAAGACTAGACTGGACCCTGAACTAAAGCTGTAGTGAGAGGATAGTGTACATTTCTTACTGATAGAACATATTAATTTGTGTAAATGCTGGGTTTTATTTCTTCAATTAGCTTTAATTCAAACAGGAGTTCCTTATTGAAACTCAGCCTCCCCTGCTGAACATCCTTCTTAAATAATATTCCATTATAGAAAATGTAGATTTCTGCAGCTCCATAATTATAGAAAGAGAATCATGTTTTCATCAAAGTCTCTTTGAGAGATATACATAGTGAAAAAGTTAAAACAGTTTTCAGTGTTTATGCTTTATGATTGAATGTGGCTAGAACTGTTGATCTGAGGTAATTGATGTGTGTGTGAGTCTGTGTGTGTGGCCTTGTTTTCAATACAGTGTAAGGATAACCTTTTTTAAAAGATACTATGTTGTGGACCCACTGCTCCTTATGGGGTCCAAACTCTGGACCCCGTAAGAAGAAGTGCTGTTTTTGGGTTAGGTTAGGGTTTAGGTTTATGACTACGGTGTGAATTAAGTTCAGGTCAAGTTTATGGTCAGAGTTAGGTTGTGGAAATAAATGATGGATGAATAGATGTCAATGCAAAAGTCCCCATTAAAATGGAAAGACATTACATGTGTGTGTCTTTGTATTTGATACATTGTAAGGCCCATTTTTATACTACTTCAGGAGGACCCCTTGGTGTCCTCCCTTAGGGGACCCAAAGCCTGGACCCCACTGAGGCAAGAGCATCAGTGTCAAGGGACACTGATGCACTGCCGTTCAATGTCAAGGGACATAAATAAAGATCAGGGAGGTAAAAATCACCAGCTGAAAGCTGCCTGTGAATACAGCAAGTAGAGCTGAAAACATCTACAATAATATTACATTTTCCCATCCAATTCTTGTTTTTATTTTACTGAAGTTGAAATTGTGTCTGGAAAAAGTTGTCCCCATGCAAAATGAATATATTTGTCACCACATTTAATGATAGTTAACTCCTGACTGGAGCTATAAATATCAAAGTGGGATTTAAGAAACCACTGTAAACTAGTGACAGAACAGTCTGGCAGCATCTGATGTTTCACTTTAGCAGGCAACATAATCCATGAGCTGAAGGCTTTGTTTCCATCACCCATTTGTAAAGCTGAAAATAATTACATTTTAAAGGTCTATGCAAACAGCAGCTACCACATTAGTCTGTTAATTCAGGCCAATCGCTTTTGCTAAAGAATGAAAAAAAAAAAAAAAAAAAAAAAACTAACAGGAGAATCTACTGCCTTCATTGTGTTCCCCACTGACTGATAAATGCACACTAATCTCCTGTGCCTCAGGTCACCATTTATAACATCTCATTATTTATATATTTCTCTAAATCTGCATAATCATTTTGGCTATAGGTCATATGCGAACAAGATGGGAAGCTGAGAAACACTTTGCATTATTCATGATCTGCAGCACACTGTGGGAGCCAGAGGTATACAAGATTTGTGGGGGAGATTTACCAAAGTCATCCCTTTCTTTATCATACAAAAGCTTTGCGAACTGGGAGTGCCTGGGGCCCAAGATAGAGCACAAAGTGTGTAATAAAGAAAATGGTAAAAAGATGGCTTACCCAGATAAATAAATGCATTTTATCCATTCTGAATCTTTCTGTAGTTCTTTCTTTATGCATACGAACTTTTAACTTTGAAGGGAAATCTGCCTTTGTGGTGGCTGTCTTTGTTGCATTTCAATGAGTTGAATACACATGAACAGATGTAAATATTATCAATTTAAAGTGTTTTATGAACATCATTTTTAGAATTGAATGTTATATAATCCTAATTATCAAAAGTGGCCTATTTGAATTAAAATATCTTTTTTTTTTTATCTTCTACTTATAGAAGTTCAGGGGCTGAGGTTAATATTTCTAGGTGAAAAATTTATTTGCCCTTCTGCTTAACAACATGTTTCAGCACATTTCTGAGGACTATAGGGAATATAAAACTTTATTCCATTTAATGAGTTTCAGTGTGATGTGTCTGGAAACTTTCCAAAGCTATGCTTTCAGGAAGCATTCTGATTTGGTGCTCTGATGACGCTTTTCTGCTCCATTCTCTGAATAAAAATTGGAATTTAGCTGTGTCACCGATTGATGTGTTTATTTTTTCGTTTCCGTCCTTACGTCATTACAAACCTGCAAAACCTGTCCAAATACTGAAAACCTTCTCGAGCTTCATTGTGACATTACTTGTGACCAAAACACAAACATAGCTGAAGCAAAGACTGACATTCTATCCCAAAGGGTTATAGTTTTCCACCAGAAAATCACACTCATCTGTGAACTATGACAATGCATGTCATCAAACCAAACCAATTTTAGATTGGGCCTAAAAAGATCCAATTATGTCTGAGCCCGATCCAACCAGACTAATCAACTTTAATTGATAGTAACCCAAACACTTTAAGTAAAAGTTTACTGCTTTTGTTTTTATACCACCATTTAAGTAACCAGTGTTACTTTTTCCATTTAACGTCTCAGGTACAAATCTTCTGGGATGTGCGATTGAAAAGATCTCAAGCCAATTTAGTTGCATTGAGCTGCGCTTCTTATAGTTATGCACCTTACGTTCTTTCCTCAACAAAGTAAACTGCTTCCTCCTCTACTTTGATTATAAAATGAAGCCTAGGCGCAAATTCAAATTGGAAGATTCTTCCTAGCCCCACCTGCATCATCCAACTGGCGCATCCTGCTCATCACCGTCGACCAATCAACGATGGTTCTAGACACGTCACGTCCAATCACTGTCCAAGTCCTAGCTCATAAGGAACATCATCCATGGCATCTTCCGCTTTCTAGCAGAGCTCAACCCACCACCACCCCTTCACCACCACTCGCCCGGCCATTCCGCCACATTCTTCACCAACCTTCCACCATCAGTGCCGGATCCTGGGGGGATGAGGTTCCTATCAGCATCAGGAATGCTCATCAGAGCCTATTGAAAATTTTGCGATAATCAAAGTCCTCAGCCGGGGCCCGAGCGCCAAAGATTTAATTCATGCTTTTTAATAAACTTTTTTAATCATCTTCTATTCTCCATCTGAGTCTCTCCAGATTGAATAGGTTAACACAACATAGCATCATCTTTGGTTTTCTCTGGTTGAACTGGTGATTTTTACAAGCATACAACACAAGTAGAACAAAGTTTGGAATGTACTTCCAATATATTCACAACGGATTTTTATTTTTATTGATTGATTTAGTTACCTCTGTGCATAAAGTTGAAAATATCTGCAGGACAGTGTATAGTCTAGTTACACTCAAGAGTGTAAATGATAATCTGTCAAAATGACAAACAGGCCTTAGATTTTTCCAGCACTAAAAAAAAACACAAAAGAAACAGTTAATTGTGGAAAAGATTCCGTTAACGTCACGGCTGAGTCCACTGTTCCCCGGCCAGGCCAAAACCGCACACACCCAAATAAAATTTTTAAAAAATTAAATAAAGGAGAGTATTAAAACACATTGGGCCATGTACTTCTAGTACTGCAGCTGTCAGTATTGGACTGCATTAGGCTGCCGTCTATAGACTCATTTAAACACAGAAATTCGGATGAGGAAATTAATCTCTGCGTTCAGGCATGCCCTCCTGTTTTGTTACCTCATTAGGACCTTGTGTTTAAGAATTTATGTTAACCATTAGGGACCAATAGTCTGTACCAATGAGACAGATTGGAACTTTAGGGGCCCTGATTAGGGTTTGAGGTATGTCGTTAACTGAGGATCTACAGAGTTACAGATTAAACAGTAGGTTGAAGCTGCTTCCATAATCTGACCATACAGTAATCTGGTCAATTTAATTCATAATAATTACTTGTTCACCCATTCAAACACATAACTGTCTAGGATTCCTGGCAACTGGCTCTTATCACCACAAATTAGCAGAGTGATGAACACCTGAAAGTGGACAGATCTCTAAACCATGAGCCAAGAAACCAAGATTCACCTTCATACCAGCTTAAACGCTCATCTCTTCACAAAATTACACTAAAGTTTGAGACCCAAATCTTTTCCACAATTAACTGTATCTTTATCATGATTCTGAGGGTGAGCCAGTAAAATACCCTAAAACATGACTGGATTTCTTTATATCTACACAGAAGTAAAATAATGTTAGCTTTTTACTTTATGGTCACAAGTTCTAGCAAAGCATTCATAAGCAAATCCTCATAACGAAAGGCCAACCTGAAAACACTGGACTACACTCTGTTGCTGTTTAACCCTTCTGTCAAAAGGGATCAAACTGCATTAAAACAAATCCCTGACTGCATACAGGACCTCCCATGAAGTCCAGTAGAACAAGACGGCAGTTGTAGCGGCCAGCTCCCAGCGGCCAACAACAGTAGCTGTAATCTCTGAGTCTCTGAGCAGTCCCCCCCACACCCCTTCACACACCCCTGCTGTAGCTGTGAAGCCAAGCAACAGAGGTTAATGGTATTTTCCCTGCAGTCCACAAGGAACGCTTCAGAGGTGTTTGTAATTACATGTTGTGCAAATCCACACTGAGCCAGATATACACACATTTGTACACACAACATAACACTGGATCACAATAAAGTACAAGCCAAAACATTTAAAGCTTTCTCCTGGTACAAACCCACACACCACCAGGCATTTTTTTTTTACTCTCCCACACACACATATGAAACCACAAAAGCCCAGGACACAGAGCTACACACACAGAACTGCAGAATTCTCCACTAATGGATCCTCCAATATACCCACACACACGCACACACGCACCCACACACGCACACACACCGTGATCACTGTGAGTATATTGATTTGCTGTCACTCAAAGTGATGTGATGTGGAACTTGGCTGCTTGTCTCTTTGATGAGACATTAGTCTGGTGGTCCAGAGGTTCCCTTCCTGACAGAACACACAGTTGGAGTGGTCAGCTGTCACCTGCAGACATTGTTTTTTTTTTTTCCTTCCTAAAAGAGCATAGTAAACTTTTCAGAACACCAACCATTGTGCGAGATAAGACAGGTAGACTATCAGGCAAGTGGCTGCAGATGTTGGGGTTTATCCTGGAACCAAACATGGCAGACTATGAATGTCCACTGAACATATTCATTTTGTTTACATCATTATGCAAGAATACATCTACCTTTGTAAAATGGCACAATTTTATTAGATCATGATAAATCAATTGAACAATGTCAATTTGGTTTCCTCCCACCACCCAACATGTTTTATTGACGTTAGCAGAATTGTGACAATAACGGTTTTGCACACATTTCTAAAGACAGACTACCCTGCGTTGACAGACTGCAGGTCAGAAGAGAATTTGACCAGTGCCATAGGTGGTTATCAATCAGGAGACAACAGGACATAGTGGAGAAGCACATAAAATGGAGAACATCATAAAAATATGGAAGCAGACAGGGTCTTAGAAGAGGATGCTAGGTTTGATGTCAGACATAAAAGAAATCTGCAATTACTATTGAGTATCATTACTCTGAGAAGACCAGACAAGAAGGGAGACATTTAGTTGAAAAGCTATCCCAACAGGAGGACTTAATCCTATCATTAGGTCCTCATTGTCATGTCATGTTCCAGGCTGGGTGGAAGTGGACAATGTCATTTGGATGTATCCAGAACTCAGGAAGCTCTGGGTACATGTCCGATACATTTTATCAGCATTTCAGCTCATCCTCAGCATCACGCTGAAACATTTCTTTGAAATTTGAACAAAACAGAGCAAAATATTGTGATATTAAAGCTCTAAGTTTACTGGTTCATAACTTTAAAACTAAAGTTATGAACCTTCCTTCTTGCCGTAGTAAAAACGGCAAGAAGGAAATGAGATTAGTTTTATGTAACGCTTCATTAGGCCAATACAATGAAATCAGCATTTCCATTCCTAATCTGCCCTTCTGACTAACACCACCAGGCAAGATGGGTGAAGTGTTTTGCCCAACGACACAATGACAGAAGCAGGTGGAGAGGGAACCAGTAACCCAGATGAGTCTGAATAAAAAGTACACTGTTGCAAACAAAAACTCGCACTGCAATTCAAAAAACGAAAAGGACGCAAAGAAGAACAATTATTCAGTTAAGTATTTAACATAGTATAATTCTATAATTATTCTCTACATTAATCAAAAGTACACATTAATTATACTTAAATATCTTCAGAGAATTGTTAAAACATAATATTTTTATAGGTCAAAATGTGTATGTTTCGGTGGTACTTACTACCTTTTATTTCATAAAAAATAGATTGGCCACATCTTTTCTCTTATTCCCAGTTGGACCTCATCAGATACCCCGGGACAGCTCCAGGTTTTCAGCAGCTGACTCATCTCCTAATCACCCTTTTATCTGCGTGGGCCCTTTTCTCTCTTTGCTGTTCATTTGAGAGGCTGATGGATAATGAGGGCTAATGGTCTGTCTGGATGACTGAGTGAATGTGGGATTACTTAGAGCGGGCCATGCCAATGGTACCATCTTTCCACAGAGACATTTCATTTGTACAAAATATAAATTTGGGTTTTAGAACTTGTGTTTTATCTTTCTCTGGGGCACACAATGCAATTTTATTGCTGCTACTTCCTATTAGCTTCAGTTGTAAAAAAAAATTAAAATGGATACATAAAATTCAGACATCAGATCCCTTGGCTGCAATTAAAAGGACATCTATTTATTTTTCAAAATAAAAATCCTGTTTGTAGATATTAATAGCGATGGAATAAATTGTCATTTTATTTTCAAATGCTGGTTTAGCCACACTGGGAGGCAGAAGTAGCAGCTGGTAGCTGTAATAGTTAATGTGTGAGGACAGTACAGCTCCCCATCAGCCTCCTGTAAATACCTGACATGTGGCGAGCTCCCTGGCAGATGTGATACAAGAATTCATTAGTGTCTCTTGTTCCTCGTATCTGTCCCAAGAAAGCTATTATCTGTACCAGCAAGAGCGGAGGAGATTAAAAAGAGTGTGAAAAAATACAATCCTGGTAGCAACACTGCAACAACTCTGTGTTCTTATGTTTCAGAATTTTGAAACATTTGCAGTGCATGAAGTCAGTCCAGGTGGTTTCTCACCATGGCTGGACTGGGACATTAATTTGGCCCAGGCGTTACTGGGCCACCTAGACCAGTAACGCCCAATTCCAGTAACGGCGGTCCAATCATTGCCTGACTGGTCATGCATTGATCACTCAAGATGATCCTCAAACATGACTGCATACATTGGTAAAATTATGCAATATATATATATATATATATATATATATATATATATATATATCCATCCACCAGCCGTTGTGGTGGCTGTAGCAATACCAAATGACTGCAACATCAGGAAAAAGGAGCACGAGAAACTGGAGAAATACCAGGGCCTCAGGGAGG
>CAEGAD010100945.1:0-13294 GCA_903067055.1 Poeciliopsis paucimaculata | reverse complement strand
GTGAAGACCACAGTGGTGCCTGTGGTCATCGGGGCCCTCGGGGCAGTCACCCCCAAACTGGAGCAGTGGCTACAACAGAGCCCAGGAACAACATCAGACATCTCAGTCCAGAAATGTGCAGTTCTAGGCACAGCAAAGATACTGCGCAGAACCCTCAAACTCCCAGGCCTCTGGTAGAGGACCCGAGCTCAGAGGATAAGAATCACCCGCGGTGGGTGAAAAGGGAATTATTATATCCAGGTAAGGATTGTTTTTAGACTTTTATAAGGCTTTTGACTCTAGAGCAAGGCTTAAGGCCTTACAAAAATTTGGTTTTGGGCAATATTTTATAAAAATCTGTTCAAACTCTTTACAAGAAAGGTAACTGCTGTATTAAACTGGAGCATGGCTCCTGTCCCAGATTCCCAGAGGAGAGAGACAGGCCGTCCCTGTTTCCTTATTTATTCCCGATCGCAGCCCAACTTCTTGCAACATTTATTGTAGAAAACAATGTCCGTGGTATCGCTGTTGCTGATAGAGAAATTTGTTTAAGTCAAGTTGCTGATGACATGACACTGTTTCTGAGAGATGCTGACCAAATTCTTATTAGTCTCATCCAAACTTTTTCTGATGCTTCAGACCTCAAAACTTAAACATTTCTTTCCACTTCTTCCCATATTGTCTTGCAGCGAATCCCATCTTTACGACATTCTTGTTAAAACACAAGTTTCATATCTTTGCGTAATTATCACAAAAGATGCAAAAGAAAGATGCAAGCTGAACTTTGACCCTACAATTGATAAAACCAAAAAGAAATTAAACCACTGGCTTCAAAGACATTTATCTTTAAGAGGAAGACTACTGTTATCTAAAGCTGAAGGTTAACTTCAGCTGCACTAGCATTAAAAGTGCAGCATTAAAACTGCTCTACAATTTTATTTTGAAAAATAAAACATATGTCAAAGACTTTGTGCTCATAAACCCTCCAGACTCAGGTTTACACTTTTTAGATTTCTCATTCTTAAATCACACAATTAAAATCAATTGGATCAGAAACTTTTTATTGAACCCTGACTGGAATTTTGTCCCTAATTATGTTCTCCTTCATTTTTATTTAGGTGTAATTATAACATAGAAAAACTTCCCCTTAAAACTAAGTCAATTATCATAAACAGATGCTCCTTGCCTGGTCTCTAGTTTACAAACACTCTCTCATCTGGAATAACCAGAATATTCTTTACAAAAGTCAATCTCTGTTTTTTCCTAACTGGTTTAATAAATATTATTTTTGTAAAACAATTAACTCTGATGAGCACCTAAAGTCTTACTCTGAATTTCTATACACCTACTGGATCCCAGTCCCCCCCAGTGAATTTGCTATTTTATGTTGTTCCTAAATAAGTTCTGATGCTCTTTAAGGGTCATCACTCTGGAGAGGACAGAGCTGTAGACATACACTCTTCTGTTTTTGAATCTGCTGTGGGTAAAATTTGTTTCTCCCTCCACTAGAAACAGGAATGTAAGATCCTTATTTCAGAAGAAGTAGTGAGTCACATAAGGTGTAGTAACATTTTGTTTCTGATATCAAATGGACAACGGTTTGGACTCTATCTTCCAAATACTTAATTACGAACAAACCTTGTGATGTGTGACGTGTTCTTCAACCTTCTCCACCGATCTACACTGCAAAACAAAACCTGCACCAACGTAGCTGCTCTTTCTGTCATTTGGACAATGAGACAACAGTCCACTTATTCTGGAGATGCCCCTTCACCATCTCTTTCTGGAAAGACTTTATTATATTCAATCTCATTAATGATTGTATTAATGATACTTAATAAAATACAAAATAAAATAGAACAGATTCAGATGAAATCAAACCTAAGGTAGCTCAGTCACAATCATTTATTTAATTTTTATCACTCCTTCACAGGTCAGTTCCAGCTACATTAAGATGTGTTTAAGTGCTTTAAGAAAAAAATAAAATAAAATAACAGTAACTTGACTACAACATTGTAAATATGTAAACAAACCACAACGGGTTTGCCACTATTAAGTTTAGACGGCTGCAATGAACACAATCAGGAAAAATATGTAACTAACTAAACATTGTTAGTTTCAAAATCAGAACAGAAGGAAACATCTGGAGCCAGATACATAAATCCCAGAGGAGTTCACATCTAATGTGTTTGAGCACATTTTTCATAATATAAAAATATATATTTTTGAACACTTTTCAATGTACTTTTGTTTGCAGCAATGATCAGTCTTATGACATGATTATTTACTCATAATTATGTCATAAGACTGATGTGCTCCACAAAATAAAATTCTAACTCCAAGGTTTTTGTTTTTTATATAATTACATCCCATTCAACTCCTGATTTAAAAGTAAACAATTATTCTAAGTATTTTTAGGGCCTGCCCATAGCAATGCATAAGCAAGTCAGTCTCTGCCTCCATGCATTGCATGGCAGGCACCTATTCTTCTTCACCTAATAGAATGTCTCTGTTTTTGGGGCCTGCCCATAGCAATGCATAAGGAGAGCAGTCAGTCACTGCCTCGCATAGCAAGGCAGAGCATTAGTATTAGCCTTTTACCTTAAATGAGGTATTAGCTATTTCTCTGACTTATTACCCATGTTTGGTACAGTGAATGGAGTAAGTCAAATAGAGAGAACATGCCAGTGATGCTCCACATGCTACTTAAAGTATTCATGCTAACATTAGCATTTTGGCTAATTTTAGCGTATACACTTATTTTAACATACTGAATGGAGTAAGTATGCTTGTAACTCTCCACATGCTATTGGTGACATTGCAGCTTTCTTTAGCATTGATGCTAATGTTTAGCATTAGAACGCTGGGTCCAAACCAACGGGCACACTTTGGCAGGCCCCGGTTAAATTTCTTCAGGAATTTTCTAGTTTACATTATATTATATGTGCAGGGTAACATGAAACAGATAATCTGTGGAAAAAAAATAAAAATTGTAGAAATCCGCTGCTTGGTCAGAAACAACCAATTCAGTAGAAGACTGAATCTACTGGCTTATGTCTAAATATGTATGATAAATGAAAAAGGAGGAAGGTCCCAGTGCTGTTAAACATGCTTTCTGTGTGCGCTGCTCACACTCACCCCCTTGCTGTCTGCTGTGTCACAGCTAGCCCCATCAACAGAGCCTGCTAAAGCTAGTTAGCATGACCACTGATGACTTTGGATAAAGTTTTCTGGAGCTGTGCTAATTATTCTCAATTAGCACAATTAGCGAGTATGTGAGCTTGATTCACAGCTCACATTAATCGAGCTATTAAACTGGTCGTTTATTATTAAAAGTACAGATTTCAGATAAAAAATGTAATATGCTTTTTTCAAATCTTCCTGTAGATTTAGTTAAAGGAACGTAACATCTAAAATGTCTAAGAGTTAGTAAAATATGTATGATAAATGCAAAATAATAATTAGAAGACTTTATAACAGTCTGTTTTTGAACATGTAGCCAAATAATCAATAACCATTTACTCTTAAGAAGCAATTTAAGTAATAAAAATGACAGAAAAAAAAGTTAAAAACAACTTGTTGAATATTTCTATATGTGAAAAACTACAGTTACTTTGAGTCACTGCAACGAGACCTCTCCCATTTTACAGAGAAAACACATAAATCCATTCAATAAACTGCAGAATAAGTGATGATGAAGTGATGATTAGCAACTTAGCACACTGCAAAAACACAAGGATATAGACTGTTCTCTAGTTTCTACTGCAAATATCTTCATTTTTTCTCATTTTATGTTACAACAACTTCTCAGTAAGTTGTATGAGTTTTTGTACTGATTATACTGATTATATATGAAAAAGTACTAGCTCCCCCTGCCACATTTCTCCACTTTTAACAAGAAATAATCTGCCAGTGGAATTAATCCATTGTTTTAATATTCACGAGTTATTTACCTGAAACAAGATCATATATCTTTTTCAGAACTTACTTGTGAGTCCGTATGTCTGATTTTAAGCTTACTAGACAAAAATACTTTGTAATATGTTTTTGCAGTGCATGCATCAGATCTTTAACAGGAATAGAAAGATTTGTTCATTTTGAAGGGAACACTTAATCAACTCTGTGCAAAATTATTACAATTTCTTGCAAAATATGATATTTCATCCATTCAAGAGCACGGTTTTCACCACAGTAACTTCTAAGGTGCTTTAAGACAATAAGTTTATGTTAATGACCCAACTGATAAAAACAGAACTTGTTTTGAACAACGAGTACCGCCCTGAATATCTGGAGTCTCCAGAGTGACATGCAGAGGTCTAGAGGTCACAAGCGTCCATCTCTGCCTGAGCAGCGTTAGCATTCAGTGTCATCTGCTCTTCCTGTCCCGGCCGGTTCCATTGCTGGCGACGCCATCCAACTTGAGGTGAGTGGTGCCATAACGTTTGATGAGCGCTCCGGGCAGCAGAGCCATGAGCGCAATGACCAGTAGCTGAGCCAGTGTCCCCCAGGAGAAGATGTCGTCCAAAGAGGACAGTTGTGTCAGGACGGAGCCCGTACGCACACAGATGAAGTTGTAAGGGATTAAACCTTGGAGGGGGAACAGCAGCTGTGTCACTGGATTTGCGACACATCTGTTTGTTTACTAATTTGTATGCTTTTTAGCTCACCTATTAATACAGAGAAGAAGAAAATGGATAGAGGGATGTTGAGGACAGGACAGGTGATGTTAAGGAACCAGTTAGGAGTCATGGGGAAGAAACGAAGGAAGAGGAGGAAGAAGAATAAGCTGCTACGATTCTCCTCCACCTGACAGGAAGACGACAACAGGAGAGTCCAGGAAAGAAAATATAACAAAGAAAAAGGTTTTGCAGGAATTCAATGGCAAAGAAAGATAAGACGTGGTTAGGAAAGAAGTTTTGAGAAAAATGTTCAGTTTTAATCCACCGATTCTCAGAAAAAAAGCTTTATTAGTGCAAAACGTAAGTCTAACAACTTTATTATGATTTAAAGATTAAAAGAGATTTTCATTAAACCAAAACATTTCTGATTCAATATGCAAGCATCAGAACTTAAAGATTAATATGACACTTTTAGATTTCTTTTGCATTTTACTGAGTTATTTATAGACCGAAAACTCACAGATGCATTTTGTTACACTTTCATGTTTTCCCAAAAACTAGGTTTAATCCACTTATAATCAGCTTTATCTGCCCCCACCAGGTTCACTTTTCAGTCATACTTGCACCATGTTATTTTTTCATTTAAGTGCCACAACTTAAAACTAAACATTAGCAAGCTAAAAAGTTAGCTAAATATTCAAACTAAGTAATTAGCCATGTGCTAATTATTTAGTCCGAAGCTACATATTTAGCCTCAAATTCAATATTTAGTTTGCAAATGAATGCTCTGTTTGCAAGCTAGATAATTATTATTTAGTTATTTATATTGACTTATTTAGTTAGCAAGCCAATTATTTTGCTTGCAAACAAAATTTTTAGTTTTGAGCTACATATTTAGTTTGGAAACAAACTTCCTGGCTTGCTAAAGGAATATCTGGCTAACAAAATATTTAGTTTGAAGTTAAATATTTAGTTGACATATGAAATATTTATCTTCCTAATGAAATATTTAGTTTGAAACTATGACATTTTTAAATTAAGTAACGTTCATTTATGACTTAAAAAATGTACTTCCATTTTTTTCTTATGAGAGGTTAATAACCCAGATTATTGTTGTTTAGTATTGATTCTGTATCTTCACAAACTCCTAGCATTTAATATGAACATTTTAATCTGGCTGCAATTTCAATGAGTTCTGGTTGAGGATGTATCAACACAAGTTCATCTCAGATATGAGCTATATGAGATATTGTACCAGATGTCAGAATGTCTGTTAACCTCAATGTTGGATTCAGGTTTTCCTGCTTCATTTCCAGTTGGGTCAACATTTCTGACACTCGGAAAACATCCAGAATATCACTGAAAACAAGTTAAATCCTTCAAAAATTCTTGTTTACCACACAAATAAAGGATAAATGACCAATCTGGTGAAGATTGACCCACCTACCTTCATCTGCAGCAGAGCAACTTTCTCTGGGAAGAAGTGAACCACATACTGCTTCCCAAACGCCGAGGACAGCAAGAAGCAGAACGTGGAGCCGAAAGTGGCGAGCAAGCAGGTCAGCATCAGACCCACCCAGGGTCCGAAAATCGCCCCCCCCAACATATTCTGAAACAGGGCAGATTACATGGAGGGAAGTGTTTGTTTTCCTGCTTTCTGTTTAGTTTCTGTCAGTGTGTGGCTCACCAGGAAGGAGGAGCCAGGTATGGCGAAGGACTGCTTATAGAGGTAGGCGCTACAGAACAGTAGCAGAACGTAGCTATAGTTCTCTGTTTTGTAAACCTTGAGCGTCTTCGCCAGTTCCCGTAGTGACTCCAGGTCTGATGGGAACTTCAGCCTGGACGGAAAATCAGAGGAACACACCACACCACTAATGTGAGTTTTTTTTTTTTCCATTTGCTACTAAAATCAAGTGGAACACAATAAGAATGAACCTAAAGCACAGCAAAGAAAATTTATAACAGATTGACTGAAAAAGCAAAAAGGCTCAATCTTAACCTGATTTCAAATGGAAAATCATATTGACTGTCCAGTACTTTCAAGAACTTTTGCATTAATTTTCCTAAATTTTGGGTTGGTTTGAAAATCTTCCTGCATGTTTTAGCATAAATATGTTATGCTAAAAGTTTATGGTCAAATGTTTAAAACATGCATAAACATGTTTATTTAGGCCCAAGCAGCAAAGGCCTATTGTTTTCATACTGTTTCTTATTATTATTCTGCCCCCTAAAGAGGGCTTTATCATATTCAAAAACTCGCCAAACTTGGTGAACATGTCAAGCCAGTTTCATAATTTCGTAATTTAAGGTTGTCGCAAAAATCACAAAAGTAACGGCTTAACGGCGCCACCTAGCAACTTTCAAAAGACCCTCTGCTATTAGGGTTAGGGTTACTTCATCGTAGAGACATCATGAAGTAAGTGTAATTTGGTACACTTGTAGAGCTCCCAAAGACGCTTAGAATTTACAATTAATGTCATAGGGCAAGTGTAACACAGTAGAGAAAGTATAACACCCTTTTTTAGATAAATGGGCCAATAGGGGCCAATAGGTTTGGCTATTGGCTATAGCCAAACAAAGACAGTTGAATGAATTTAAAAAGCTTTAGTACCATAAAATTTGACAATTGTACAAGACACACAATTGAGAAAATAAAATTACACACAATAAAATACATAAAATAATAACAATAATACTTACTGTATTAAATGCTAATTCTCAGTTTATTATCTGTCAGATGCACCCTGGTAATCTGAACTCTAAATTTTATAGACAACAGATTATTCAAATTAAATTCCAATTCAAGATTGACTCAGCAACATTCACATAAGGATGCTTTCCTACACAACAGTTTGTTATAAAGTCTGAAATAAAAAAATGGTCCAAAAGGTAATGTCCAAAAGTTCCAGGAAACAATAATAATGAAAAATCTCAGTCAGCGGTCTCACACATAACCAACTGTGTGTGAAGATGTGAGTCATACACGCACGCCTACCACACCGCAGGGTGCAGCAGGACTCCAAACGGAAAAGAAGAAATCCAGTTCTTTCTCTAAGTCCAGGTGGGAAGGCATCAAGGTCACAGAAAGAATCCACCTCAGGAAAGTCACAGGAGGAATCCACCTCAGGAACAATCCAGCAACCCCCCCCCAAAACCTGACCTGTCAACATACAGGACCAGCAGAAATACAGGATTTCCATCAAACTGTTCTAGCTTTAATCCTTAAATCATGTTTCTGTAGACATCATATCTGACATCCAATTTCTTATTAAATTACTCAAATTTGCAATAAACAATTCTTTTTACCTCAATGCAGTTTTTCTGCATTACCAATTCACTTTTTCTAATTGTTGTAAAATCTTTTTTCAAGCACAATAATAAAACATAACATTTTACCCAAACTCAGCAAAAGTTCACATCTGAGACTTCCGGCCGGAACACCATTAAGATGGCAGCTCGGTAGAGAGTCTCCCCAGACTGACCGGTTTTCAGCTGAGTAATATTGTCTTGCGAAAGCCAGTTAGAGAGGGGGTAAGACGACAACGAAGCCCCAACGACAATATAATTAGAAGAGCGAGGACGAAAAATTTTACGAACAGGTGCTGCTAACATATCGTAGCTAATAGGACGGAATGGCTAGCCTGGAAATCTTATTAGAAGAACTGAGAGGGTTCCGCCATGAAACCAAGGAACAACTCTCGACTATTAAAGAGCAAACGCAAGGATAAGTGAAGTAGAGGAGCGGTTGGAGAAGACAGAGGCGCGAACACAAAGCACGGAGGAAGTAGTAGCTGAGCTGCTAAAGATTTACACGAGTCTGGAAGATAAGCTTGTAGACTTGGAAAGCCGCTCCAGGAGGGACAATATCAGGATCTGTGGTGTTCCAGAGGGGGCTGAAAAGGACTGTGAATCCATGGTGGCATTTGTGGAAACTTTACTTAAAGAGGGGCTCTGTCTGGAAGACAGCGGGCCTTGACATACAGATTGAGCGAGCGCATCGGGCGCTGGGCCCGTGGCCACCAGAGGGAGCGCTGCCACGGGCCCAGCGCCTGATGTGCTCGCTCAATCTGATTTTTTCAAACTTTATACTCCCAACCCAAATTAAATAATGATCTTTCCCAACTCTCTCTGCCCAATATTACAGGAGAGCAAAACTAAGAATTAATATCAGATAACTGAAGCAGAACTAAGAACAGTGATTAGAAAGTTGAAAGGAGGGAAATCTCCAGGAATGGATGGGTTTACATCCGAGTGGTACAGAGAAATGTAAGATCAGTTAGTCCCTGTTTTACTAAGAGTTTTCAACAATATACTGGATTTTTCCAGGATTTTTGAAGTCAACTATGGGCCCCTAATTTCAAATCTGAAATCTGACATACAGAGATGGAATTTGATCCCTTTCTCAAATTTATACTCCAGAGTGGAGTCGGTAAGAATGAACATTCTTCCGTGCTTCCTGTTTTACTGTGAACGACCGCTATCTTACCCCTTTGACCTCAACATGAAACTGTGTCCAGATACAGAAGTCGTGTTGGTGTGTTGTGGATTCCAACCCTGACCTGCTTCAACGGAGCAGTCATGGCAACGTGACCTGTAACACCGTTGCCATACATTTGGCTCTGAATTCCACAGTTTCAGGCCGAGCTGCTCCAAACTCACAAGGAAGAATCCTTATCCACTCCCCGACAGAAATCCATAATAAACTGTGGTGGGTGTGGCTTAATTTCTCTATAGCACCCTCTAGAATACTTTAAACTAGAAAATTCCTGAAGAAATTTAACCGGGGCCTGCCAAAGTGTGCCCATCGGTTTGGACCCAGCGTTCTGATGCTAAAAATAAGCATCAATGCTAAAGAAAGCTGCAATGTAATCAACAGCATGTGGAGAATCACAAGAATGTTGACTAACATAGTTGCACCATTCAGTATGTCAAAAGTAGTATATAAGCCAAAATTAGCCAAAATGCTAATGTTAGCATGAATACTGTGAGTAGCATGTGGGGCATCACTAGCATATCACTAGTCTGTAAGTGACTTACTCCATTCAGTATACTAAACATGGCTAATAAGTAAGAGAAATAGCTAATACCTTATTTAAAGTAAAAGGCTAATGCTATTGCTCTGCCTTGCATGAGAGAAAACCTAACTTGAGAGAAAAAGATAACGCAAGCTAATATTATTGCACTGCCTATGGCAGTGCACTAGCCAGATAGAGATCTTAAAGATTTTATTTTGAAATTTTCAGTAAGCGTCATTTTAAATGTCATAACTAATCCCATGATTAACAGTGATTGGGCTAAATCAGTTACAAAATGGGCAAAACAGCAATAAACTGATTTAAAAATTGTCAAGGGAAAATTTTTGAAATTTTTATTAAACTTAATTTTAAATTGCCAAACTAATACAAAATTTAACAGTGGTTGTATTTAAAAAGTCACATAATGCCCTAGAGAGCAATTACATGATGTAAAAATTGTCAAGTTTTTTATCTTGAAATTCTCATTAAGCTTCATTTAGCACCACACTAATCCTATGTGTAACAATGGTTGGATAAAATCAGGTGTAAAATGTAGTTCTTCAAATGCCAGCTCATTCCTGAGCATTCTGCTGTAGTTAAAACTACAGTGATGCGTTTTTTGTAGTCCTAATCAGCTGCTCGGCCCTGCTGTGTTCCGTTGCTATGGTAATGGATTCTCTGCCAACTGTCCTGTGTGTGTGAGACAGAAAGGTGGAGAAAGAATTCTATCTTTGTGAGACACCCAGGAAGTAAAACTAAAAATAGCAGTCCAAACAACTCCTTCCCGTTCGGGAACCGTGATACGTATCGAAAAACCGTTTGAAGCGTCTGAGAGGGCTATGTGTCGTCTCCGATAGTGTCGTCATCTCTGTACATCACTCACAGTAATAACAGCGATGAGATAAAAATGGTGTGCGCTGAGGTTTGACATTTTTCAGAAATACATTGAAGTCAATCTGGCTGAGTGTGTGGAAATCCTGCCCCATGATTTCGCTCTGAAGCGCCTTGACAGAAAACCGTAAACCCTAGGAACATTTCGAAAACATTTTACCGGAGCAGTGAACGCAAGTCAGTCACTGCTCTCCTTATGCATTGCTATGGGCAGGCCCCAATTATCATCCCCAAGACACGCTTTAACCTAGAAGTACAAAACTTGGTGCACATGTATATCTTGTCAGGACATACAAAAAAGTCTCTTGGAGCCATGGTCTAAACCCAACAGGAAGTCGACCATTTTGGATCAAAGCCGTAATTTTCTCGTTTTTATAGACATCGTATCTGATCGAACTCGTCCTAAATGTTTCAGATACAGACTTCACAATCACTCAGCACATATTTGAGGCATCAAAGGTCAAAAGTTATCAAAAGATTTTTCGTACATCAAAGCATGCGGGCATAAGTGTCAAATTTTGACAATTCGCCATGAAACATCAAGGTTCAATAACCTCCAAATGTAAGGTCACAGCTGTATCAGACTTCCTATGTCTCACTACAAACCAGTCTTGAATACATTATCATGTTCAATTGATGACATCACCTTTCCAACAGGAAGTCACCTGTTTTTTTCTGCTGTATGTTTTACTTTTACTCTATGATTTATATGGGTTTCATCCTGTGCAAACTGACTTAAAATGATAACATAATTAACTCTGCAAATATTGGCTGCTGACTGAACTGGATGGGGGTGTAGAAATGGTGAACTGCAGTCCCTCGCCATGTGCATGCGATCGTCTCTAAATCACACATGAATCATCTGACTGGCGCCAAACCGGATATGTATGACCTTTGTTCACCTCTAAAGAGCCCAACAGCATTTAAATGTAATTTGACTCCACTGCGCCCCCTATGTTAATCCATCAGCTATATCTCCTCGCTACATCCACCAATCTGCACCAGATTTTTTGTGCGTCATCGGGGGCGCTCGCCAAACACATCGATGCATACTGCCTTGTGGATGTGCGCGGAAACTGCGCAAGAACTTCTGCGGTGGTGGTGCTGGAAACTGAGCGAGAGCTTCTGCGATGGTGGGCGGCAGTGCCAGAAGCCCCGCCGTCACCAATAGGACGGAGCGGCGCTTGGCTGCGAGGGCCGCACGATGCCGCTAGCGGCTTAAATTTCTATTTGTTACTGAAAATCTAAAAGTATTGTCACCAATTTACAGCAGGGAGACACTTCTTCAAAGCAAAGGACTGGTTTATCTTAGTATAAACCAATCCTGATGGTCAATCTGGAAACTTCACACATCTCCAACTTAGTCACTTTGCTGACTGAAACACCTCTAGAAACTCTGTCGTTGTTTTAACTGTGTTACTTTAAGATTGGAAGCCCTTCCTTTTTGTTTCTTCTGTGGTATTGTCTTTAAATAGTTTGCACCCTTGGGCATAAACATAGACATGAATGCGTTGACGCCCCATTGAGTGGGTCGGTCTGTTTGCTGCGATATGTCACAGCTTCCGCCATATTTAATGTGGCGTATCTGCCAGTAAGCTTATACAAGTGAATGGACCGAACTTCACAAAGTGCCGTTCTACAATACCTGTCACTGACATTCTTTCACACACACTAGTCAAAGAAAGCGCTAAAGACAGTGTTTCTAACTTTTGTTATGTTGTCCTGTGGGAGAGGTGTGTGCTGTTCATTTTTCATCGAAATACATCCAGTTTATTTATAGATCTACTAAGATAGTTTTTGTTATCACTATTGTAATATTCTAATCCATTCTGTAATGTAACTATTTAATTGACGTGGCGATCACACATTAGCCGGAATTAACTTTACTTCTGCATGCTTTAGTTCTGTTATGTACTTTTGTGTCGGACTTGGACCGAGAAGCCATAACATGGTTGTTTTTGTTTGTTGTTATAGTTACCATCACCTGATCTAGGCAGTATCAGTATCAGGCAGAAGAATTCTGTGCAACCAATATCTGTGGATCTCAGAGGAAGCGAGTTACTCCGGCAAGAGCTCGTTTATTCTAACAACATTTTTAATTAAAGAAAAAAATAAAAACAAACAAAATACAATTACAGTATAATTAACATTCATTCAATATCCAGAGTCTTTACAAGGAAATAAAATAAAACAGGGATAAGTCAAATAACATAACAAAAAATGAAGAGAATCTGATCCTAAGATAATATAACCAAACTGATCACTGTTCATCTACAACATACTATAAATACCAACATTTGGCAGTTACAGCGGTTATAAAGGAGATTAACTTTACCACCAAAAATACACCTTGATGAGAAAAAAAATACTACGCCAACCATTTTCTAAATACCAATATGGCAATATTTCCCAAATACAAATATAACAGTCACTAATTAAGTACTTTAAATAAGTCCAAAATCTCAAAGGCTTCAACAACAAAAATCAAGGTATCTACTGACACAGGTCAAAGTTTGTATAAAACTGTCCAAAATTATATATATAAGTGTGCAAAACACTACAAAACTACTCTCAATGTATTTACAAAAGATTTTAAAGAAGCTGTTTTTAAGGGTTCATAAGAGTTGCCTTTTATCTTACCTGTGTATCACAGAGGAAGCAAGTTGTTATAATGTTGCTCCGGCAAGAGCTCATTTATTCATTTATGCCCAGAGCCAGAAAACCCGTTCTCCCTGTTAGACCCACAGTGGTATGAGCCACTATATATATATATATATATATATATAAATA
>CAEGAD010100942.1:0-43284 GCA_903067055.1 Poeciliopsis paucimaculata | reverse complement strand
ATATAAATGATGAATATTGCTCTGTCTTTGTCATGGAGGTTTTGTAGCTTGTGGATTATGGGGTGTTTTTCATTAATTCTGTATTTGTATCTGTTTTATGTTTTTTTTGTTGTTGTTCCTTTGACTAAGTTTAAGAAAACCAGATCATCTTTCTTTACACACATAAACTGTTTTAGTTTTTTTTTTTTTTTACAACCTTTGGTGTCCAATCGCTCTCTGTTAGGCAGGGTGTTTGTGTGCACTCGCATATAGTACATAAAGAGGAACACATTCAAAATATTTACCAAGAAAGGGAAGTCATTAATGGGAAGTGAGGACTTTTCCCTGGTACATGCTTCTTTTTGCAGTTCTACTGTGCTCTAGTTATGTTTGGCGGTATGGTGTGAATTAAATTTTAGTTGTAAAACTAGAACTGGACAGGGTTAGGATTAGGTATGTGATGGTTAGAGGTAGGCAATGGGTAAGAGTTAGCTGGAAAATGAATGGAAGTCAATGTGTAGTACCCACAAGACACGAAAACACAATTGTGTGTGACACACAGACCCCGTGTGTGTCTGCGTGTGTGTTTGTGTAAGCAAGCTGACATTCCCCAGGCAGCTTTCTGAAAAGTTAAGGAGAAATTTAAAGGAGAGTTTCAACATCCACTCAGAACTATCAGCACTCTAAAACCTTCTGGATATCTTCACACACATGCACACATACGAGTGTAAGCAAGTGACAGCAGCCTGGCTGGTTCCAGAAAAGAACAGCAATGCAAAATTGAAGAAGTAAAGGAATAAGAACATGGTGACTGTCTCAAAGTTAGCAGTTAGAAACCCCCCCCCAAAAAATCCGCTCTATTTCTAAAAACCTGGGGAAAACCTGGGGGATCTCTGAGTTTATTTTACTGTTTGAAGTGAAAGGCCAGAGTGATGATTCTTTTTCCAAAATGGCAGTTTTGTTAAACAGCAGTAAATTATGAATTTCCAGTGCCGGACATCACCAAAATACGTGATTGGAAAAGCTCAGCTCACGCCGATATGTTGTGGAAAAATTGAGTAATGTTTAATTAGCTGTGTTTCCCAGACTGGGGAACTGCTTTGCAGAAGTCAGCAATCGGCTGCCCAATGGTAGATTAGCAGAGTTCAGCTGTAAACCATAATCTTGCCTCAGCATTCACCAAATAATGCAGATGAAAGGGAGTGTGCGCACACGCACACACACACACCCACACACTCATGCACACACCAGAATGCTAAGAAGAAGAAGAAAAAAAAACAACAGTAAAATGTGGTAATTTGCATTTAAATACATCTTTTAGACAAAGTGCAATATATTACATTTCACCATTTAGGTTGTTTTTTATGGTGTGTCTTATTTGTACTGGGAAGTTTGGTCCATGATCTAGTCTGAAGATATCGATTAAAGTGACCACTGAAGCTGGTCATTTTGATGTGTAAATCTCAGGACTTCCTGATGGCGTTGCAGTTACTGTGGAAGTTGAAACTCTTGTCAGGGAATGAGGGCATATCCTGTATAAGTGTGCTCCAGCTGAAGGTCAGCGATTCGCTACTTGTTGTGCTCGGTGACCAAGCTAACTGCTGTTAGCAATACAAACTACCGATTATGTATTTCTACGCTTTCACTAAACTGAACCACAGCAGCAGCATACAGTGGAACTCCGCCTATTGTGGTTCATTATTTGTGAATTGTTCTGTGGAATGTAACTCCAGGTAATCATTGAAAAAACTATTTTGTAGAACATCACCAGTCCATTGCAGCATATCGAAAATATTTGATATATAACACAGTGAGCATATGCATCTTTGCGAAGCTGAAATGTCTATGCCCATTTGTAATTGACATGTTATTGGCTGGCATTTGCAAAACAGCCAATCCAGGAGTAAAATTTACTTTTGTTGGGACTGACCCTCAACAGCAGAGACAAGGAAGGCTGCAAATGTTACTGTCCGCTAAAATGCTTTCCGTTGTGCATATGAAGATATAGTCAGTGTTACAATTACTAAAATAAACAGTTTTAAGTGTTTTTAGATGGGGTCTCAAGTATTAACTCTGTTAGAAAATTCCAACAAACACAGAAGGTCCACTGTGCTACATAAGGGCTGTGCTACATCCTGAAGGGGGACTGATATTACAATATAAATACAAATAAACAGCTTCTTTCTGCATCTATCAGTGTGTTATATACGGAAACCTCCAATTTTCCAAATCAAAAATATTTGATTTTTTTGATTTTTCAGCTAACTTTTCTGACAAATAATTCAAACATTCCAACACTCTTAAAAAAAAAAAAAAAAGAAAAAACAGAGAGAGAGAAAAAAGAAGAATTCAAAAATGGATTTATGGGTCATGACCCATAAATCCAACATGGCTGCTGCACGCGTAAAAGCTAGTGACAGCTGCAATGCCTGTCTGTATGTGCTGAGAAAGTTATTATTGTTAGTTTTTACTGCTATTAGTCATCAGCCACCAACCGGGTCACACAGCACAACCGTAAGCAAAGACTTTGATGGAACACGTTTAAAGTCAACACAACATAATTTCCAGGTAAATTAAAGGCGCAGTTAACAATATTGAGAATCTCCATTGATCTCATTACTTCCGCTTCTTTCTAAAAGATTGTTGAAACAAGTGCTTTGTTATTCTGCAGTCGATTAAAAAGTAGATTAAAGAAGGCCGATAAATACGCATGTCGCTCTAAGACAAAGCCCTATTCAGTCAGTCGTATAAACTTTTATAAAAATATCTTTTTTAAAAGTCCCTCATGTAAAGAATATTAGTAGCAATAATAATAACACAACATGTCGTCGTGTGGGCCCCATTTGATGGGAGAAGTGCAGAGAGAGCCCATCAACAAACAGCACCGGTGTCCGTGAGACAGAAAAAGCAAAGGCCATGAACTCGAGTCCAACGGCAGGACGTCCAACGGCAGGACGTTCTCAGCAGGCATCAGGCCGCCGCTCCTCCACACCGCAGCATTCACTGGATCCCGAAGGACAGACAAAGAGCTGGAGGTTTACTCGCAGGCAGACACGCTGCTGATCTTTGCCGTGTTCTCACTCCATGGCTGGAGGTTCTGCAGGGCGTACAGGGAGCTGTTCTGCAGGCACAGTGGGTCGGGGGCTACCGGCTGGTTGATGGTCTTCTGGAAGGCCTCCTGTTGCAGCTGCATGAGGATACGGTTGGCCTGCTGCCGCTCTGCTTCCCGCTCCTCCGCCGTCTGCCGTCTACAAGGAGAGTGTAGAGAGTCTGTGAGGGAGAGAGGGCCGACTGCGGTGTGGGGACACGGAGCCCCCACACTGGGAGGAGGTGGACAGGACCAGAACTTTGACACCTTCAATCAATCTATCACATTTTTTATTTGGACAGCACCTTTCAGAAACAAGGAATTTCAAAGGGCTTTGCATCATAAAAACACAAAAATACAGAGTCGTAGAACACAGTCAGCAACATTACATTTCGCTGTTGCTACATATCAGATTATTCATATTTCATTGATTATGTTTCAATAGCAACTCTGAACAGTTGAGTTTTAAGTCTAGATTCAAAGGAACTCAGAGTTTCAGATGTTTTGATGTTTTTTAGACATTTGTTCCAGATTTGTGGTGCATAGGAGGAGGTTCTGGTTCTGGTTCTGCTCTGCATCCCCAGAACCAGAAGGAGAGCTCTTCTTATTTTTTTTTGTCTTTTCCACCCCCAAACCATGGTGGATTTTCAAGGCCATGTCCAAACAGAGGTGTCTGCCAAATTTGAGACCCGGGGCATAATCATACAGACCACCAGGAGGTGCTGGAGGGGTCACCAAAGGACAGACTGAAAGAAATTCATCTTCTTCTGGAAGACATTTGATGCTTCTGTAAAATGCTTTTCACATTTTGAATTAAATATTTTATTGTATTGATGACTGTAATTCTGATGGTTTTTCATGAGCCCGCTTCTTTGGTGCCCTCCTGGAAACTTAGTGCTCCTACGCACAGAGTTTGTGGGCAAACTCACTGACTGCTCTGACTGACTTTAGTCAGAGCACAGGACAAGTCTCCAAAAATGAATGTCTTTATCCATAATTTTTTTGGCCGAGTGACCTTTCAGCCCACGTCAATACTCGTGCAGTACTCATTTCACTGCGTATAATGACACTTTTCCTACCAGCTTCAGAATCTTCACAGGTTCTTTTGCTTTTGTTCTTAAGTTGATCTGCACTGTTTGGGTCAAAGCACTTTCATCTCTGGGGAAAAAGAATCGTTCTCCTTTCTCGGCGGTATGATGGCTGGTACATTTTCTTTGTACTTGTAGTATAATCGTTTGTACGGATGAACAAAGTACTCTCAGGCATCTGAGAATTGCACCCAAGGATGAACCAGATTTATGCAAGTCCACAATTTTCTTCCTGATATGTTGAAGGATTTCTTTCAACTTCCCCATGAAAGCAGGTGTGCCTTAAATTACACACACAGTTGGGTGTCAGATGCTACCAATTGACCTATTAGAAGCATCCAAAGACACGACATCAGAAGCCCAAAATTGCTTAAAGGCATAGTAATCTTAGCATGAATTTGAAGAAAGTAATAAAAATTGCCTCAAAAAATTTTTCTCATCACTCTGGCATGTAGCAAATAGAAAATATTTTGGTAATTCTTACTGACCTAAAACGGGAAAAGTTCAATCTGCTTTCACATCAGACAGTATGAAAAAAAATGTATGTGTCTTTTTATGTAGTGTATATAAACTCTTGGTTCAACTGTAAGTATATCAGATACGTATTTTTTTCCGCTGTATTAGAGGACATAAATGATCACATCTAAACTGTCAGCTTTGTAAAAGGATCAATCCAGAAATTTGGAGCCATCATAGAGTTCAAAAAATGTCTTATCAGTAATCCTGTTCACAAGTTACAAAAACAACTTTATTTCAATCATCTTTAATAAAAAAAATGTATCAGTACATTTGTTTTTAGGCTGTGTGAATTATAGCTGGGGTATGTAAAACATATGCTTTTTTCTATTTTTTGAAATGACGAAAAGACAGATAATCTGTGAAAAAACTCCTAATATTTAGTCAACTCTTGCTATAGGAAATGGGCTATGCGGTAAATAGAGCTTAAATGTATAGTAATGTATCCATCTGAAAACTGGTTGTTAAAATTCTCATTCTGTATGACAAAAACATACTTTTTATATTTAGTTAATTCACATTCTGATCCTGTACATTACTGTAGTGTCTGTTGTGAATCCGTGAATCCATGCAGGAGCATCAGGCTGCAGAGAGTCAGAGTGAGGGAGAGACAGAAACACATAACAGTAGATATTTTAATTCTAATTTGAGGCTGAAATGACAGGAGAAAAAAACATTTAGGCTTTTTTGCAAGAGTTTGTGTTTAAAAAATGAAGTTATTGAATGCAGGGCTGGAAAGTGAGACTGAGTTATCAGTGAGGAGCTAATGTGACTGTTAGATGTGAAAAGCATAATTTTTTTATTATATTTGTAGGGAAAACCGTTGCACTGACGTGGAGAGTTATTCAAGAAGAACAAAGCTTATTTTTTGGATTTTATCTTTGTTGACCAAACGACTGTATTGGGTTTAAACCCGCTGAGTCCCATCTTACCAGCTATGTTTTACTTTAGAAAGAGGCAGAATCAGTTCAATTGCCAGTCAACTTTTATCAATGCATTTTTGACCAACAGTCAAATGTATTTTGACCAATAAAATATATCAGAATCTGGTAGCTGGCTTGCGTGTGCTGCCAGAGTATTTATCTTGCTAATTATGAGGCAAATGATAAAGAGAGCGTTCATCCTGGAAGACCTTTTGCTTGATCAAAGACTGAAGACATTTTGCTCAAAAGGAAATGGAAGAAGATGTTTTTGGGGCAGTTTGTCACCTTGAGCTGATAAACACACATATAGGCCTGTCACAGTAAACAGTAAATCATCAATGAATCGCATGATACTGATCTTTCAGATTGTGTACTTGCATTATTATTTTGCATTACCATTGTATTACTTAAGAATGGTCTCAAAACAGCAATATAATCGTTTATTGCAATAACCTCTGGAACAATTTATTGTCCATCAAAATGTGTTATTGTGACGAGCCTACACACATATGATAGATAATGTAGTTAATTTATTACTAGGGATGGAATAGTTCCTTTGAAAAAAGTAACTTGATTACTTAATGAAAAATTCATCCATCAGCTAGAAAATGTGCATCTCTCTTTTCCCTCCATCGTTTACGTTTGTGTCGCTGGTGTAACACACAAAACGTAACTCAAGAAAAAAGAGGAAAGCGACAATATGTGTTTACTAAAAAAAAATTACAAATATAGTAACACACAGTAACTTGGATAATTTTAATCTGATTAATGGATTGTAAGTAGTAAAACGTTAGATTACAAAGGGTCAGATTAGAGTAAGGCGCTGATGATGCCATTGTTTGACATTTCTCCTCAAGTAATTTAATGTATTTTTTTTTTTTTACATGATTTTTTCTGAAATATTTGTATTTAATTCTACTTTCATGTATTTAGTTTCTGATCCCCGTTTTAGTCAGTGAACTCTTAGAACAACCGAGCGGCCTCCGCCTGCTGACAGATTATTTATTAGTCATATGGCCACACTGTATTACAGCAAATGTTTTATAGCTTCAATAATACAATTAGATCTAATAAAATCCTCTGCAAATATAGAAAACAGCTGAAAAAGCAGGTATGCGCTTACGAATAATGCGTGAACAATGCGACGGACGTAATCACAGAAAAACAAAATGTCAGATATGATTTTGATATAAAAAAACAAGAGAGAGATGAGAAAGGCTTCTTAAAGGTGGACTGAAATATTGGGCCTGGAGCCCATATGTGGGCGCTAATCTGTGACAACCCACGTAAACTGATTCTCCAGTCGGGTTTTTACGTGGGACCAGAATTGCTGGGGCGTTTCTGGAAAAAAAAACATTTAGTCTCTCCAGGCAGTCGCCATGTTGGGAAGACTTTCTACTAACACCGCATATAGAACAACTCTGCTCCGGAATAATAATAATAATAAACGTGTTTTGAGACAAATCTAAGAGAAGCGAGAGTGAGGAGAGCAGTCACCTCCACTTGGTGCGTCTGTTCTGGAACCACGTCTTGACCTGAGCGTCGGTCATCTTCAGGGCCTTGGCCAGCGCCGCGCGCTCGGCGGACGCCAGGTACTTCTGCCGGTGGAAGCGCTTCTCGAGCTCGCAGACCTGCAGGCGGCTGAACGACGTCCGCGGCTTCTTCTTCTTCGGCGGAGTGCGATTCTGGTACGGGTGACCTACGCGGCGCGTGACAGTGAGGGGTGAGAGAGAGACTGGACGGGGACGGTGGTCGGGGAGGGACAGGAGAGCCGGGGACACGCAGGGCGGAAGACAGGAAGAAGACAGTAAGAGGAGAGGAGAGGAGGCCAAAACACTGGAGCTGCACGGGGAAAGGTGGAGCTGTTATAAGAACATCAAATTTTAGCCATTTAATAATAATAATAATAATAATAATAATAATCAATTTTGTAAAAGTATGGAAAATCAAGATAAGATGTTTAATACTTCAAAAAAAGTTCCTTTTTTGTTGCTGCCTATATTTATTATAAAATTTCAGGACATATTCTATGATTTAATGGTTTAAGACATTTTATCAGAACTTTCAAAGACGTGAGAGTTATTCACAGTTTACTGTATATATATATTTTTTTAAATAAAAGTGTATGTACTGTTTGATTTTGTGGTTTAGTGAGAGAGAGAGAGAGAAAAAATGCAAATATGCATGAACAAATGAAACTAAACTGAAGGCGCATCATGCCTGGTTGTCAGGAAACATTGAACTTGCCAACTTAATGTTTTTTTTGTGTGTGTTATTAGTATTTTTTATATTATGGCTCTTATCAATTTGTTTACACATTACTTTTTATTTACTCTAAATGTCAAACCAGATGCGTAAAATGATCTTAACAATTTTATAACTAATTCAAATGAACTACTTTAATGAAAAATGAAACCCTAGTCTATTGTATCTGTTTGTTGTTGTACTTGTAGTGATTTCTTTTTCTTTCTTTTTTTTTTCTTGATGTCTTTTTCTGACTTTGTCACATTTATTTCATTTGTATGTCCATCTTAGATCCACACCCTCCGGTTGACATATACGCAATTTTATGTAGTTTTTCTCTTTTGCATTTCCAATCATCCAGAGACACCAGCTCCTCCAGTTCCCCCCCAAGACATTAAAAACCATGACAGACTCATCTTGCACAGAGAGAGCAGAACAAAAGCAGCAACAGGATCGCAGAAAGAGCAGTGGGATCAAAGAGACAGCTCCAAGAATCTTATGTGATCAATAAGTACAAATATTTACGTCTGTATAAGAGATTCTAAAAATGTGAGAGATTTTGTTAACATGATGAAAAAGCTAGTATTCCATAAATTCTTATTTTGCTAAAAGGAAAGAAAAGACAAAAAACAAAACAAAACATTGCTTTGAATGAGGGCCTACAATGGCAACGGCCTGCTTTAAATGGTCCTTAAGCCAACTTAATAATAATAATAATAATAATAATAATAATAATAATAATAATAATAATAATAATAATACTAAATACCTGTGAACCTGTCTTTGGTGTAGCGCCGGTTGCTCTCCATCCACGGGAAGGTGAGCGCATTCAAGTTGCCGACGCCGCCGCCGGCGGGAGGCGGCACCGCGGAGCCGCCGCCGCTGAGAGGAGGCCGGTGCGCGGGGACGCGGATGACCCCGGAGGAGTTCATGTTAGTCCCGTTCATGTTCACGCTCATGTTCATGTGATAAGCTCCCCCGAGAGACGCCATCCCACACGAGCCCCCGGCGGTGCTGTTGTATCCGCCGCCGCCGCCGCCGCCGCACGCGAAGCCTCCCGCTGCCCCGGCGCCGCCGCTGTACGCCGGGTGACCGTAGTCCGGCTCCGGCATCCTCGAGCCCAGCATGCAGCTCTGCTCCACGTTGCTCAGGATCTGGTCGATGCCGAAGCTGATGGGCTCCACGTGCGCGTGCTGCTGCAGATGCGCCCCCAGGATCCCGATGTGATCCATGGCGCTCGATGCGCTCCCCTCGGCTCCCCGTGGCCCACGCGCTGCTTCTCGCTGGACCTGCTGCTCGTTATCTGGCTGCGAGGAACGCCGCGCGCGTCTTTCTGTGGGCTCCCCTGTACCCCCCCTCCCCCTCCTCACCCCCACTCTCCCAACCCTCTGCTCTCGGGGCCATCAATCAAGTTGCCAAGGAGACAGCAGGACGTTCTGCACGGCCTGCAAACTCAGAGGGTTTATCATCAGCCTTAAGTCACCCTCTCACACACAAGGCCCATTTTATTATTTTTTTATGCCACTATTTTCCTCTCATCTGTGGAGAATCTGATATTTCATTATCTTTTTAAAATGTTGTATCTTTTCTTTTCCTTTTTCGTCGGGTGGATAGTAAAATTCATTTTCTAATCTATTTGTTCTGGCCTCACTTTCTGCTTCTCAGACCAAGCGAACACGTACGGATTAGATTTTTATGGTTAAAGTATTTTTAGAATACATGGAGATTTAGTTACATTTGAGCAGCATTAACTCAAATATGAAGATCCCATTATTTCCCAAAACAAAAAATGTTTTGGAAAACACACACACACACACACACACGAACACAAAACTAAATAAATAAATTGATCATAACATTTGATAAAACAACGGAAAAAAAATATGCCGAAAGTTGTTATCTCTGGGAGTGATTTTTTTTTTCTAAGAAAAACTTATTTGTACCAGATAAAACTGCGACTTTTATTGTCATTTTCTAAAGGGACATATATATAAAATAATAACATTTACATACTGACGCACATTAATTGAAGCGTCAAAATGTGTAATTAATAATCACAACGCAGTGGTTAAGTTGAAAACAAAAACAGGAGCCCATTCTGCCATTAAAGAAATAATGAAGCTACACTAAAATACCACATTTTAAGCAATTTTGACTTTGGTTTATATAGATATAAAAAAACACATCTTTGGCTTTATAATAAAACGGCTAATTTGGCTGAAATGGTCCAGGGCGCGTATGGATGAAAAATGAGCGGCTCTTAATGCGCCTTATTGCTGCGGATGTGACACGATTATTAATTCATGTTCAGAGGGATGACACGGCTGCGAACACCGATCCGATCCACTCCTCGTGGATTTTCTTTGTTTTCGTTTTTTCTTCCTATTTTCTCCGGTTCAGTATAAACAGCAGATAGAGAGAGAGAGAAAAAAGGGTGAGATTTCAAACATGTCAAGGAATGCTGATCTGCGGTTGTTTTTGCAAAAAGGAGATCTTGATATTGTGAACAGTTGATCATGAATAACGCGCAGCGGCCCACTGAAAAGCCAAACAATTAAATGAAAAATTAAACCGAAAGCCTCATTGATTTTCTCTCGCCATCAAACGCCGCTGGGACTTCATTACTTAACGCTGCTGGTACTTACATATTAATATTTGATACGGTCTGAAATTTTCTCATTGGCCTACTGAGTCACATCAAATTTTAATGCCGCCGGGAGCCAATCGGCGCCCGCACGTGGAGCCCTCGGTTCAGACATAGGCCAATAAATGATCATCAGGGACAGGAGGCACATGAAAGGCAATCATGCAGTATAAGGCGGTATTTGGAGACAATCAGATGGTGTTTTACCGCCTATCTTCTGCATAGTCTATAACGCTCATTTCAAAGACGAAACGGTTTTATTCGCCGAATTCAAAACATGACGGTAATTCGATTTTACCGGGACGTTTTAAATCGCGTGGAGCTCCAAAGTTTTGTCGGTCAGATTCAGCTCGGAGTGACGTGCATGGAGGTGTTTTTTTTTTTTCTTTTCTTTTTTTGTGCCTCTAACTGTGAAGTTCGAGTCAGAGAGAAAAATCCAAGGGGATTTGTAATTGTAGCCTTTCAGAAACAACAAAGAAGTTACACCTCTTCAAAAATTGTATTCTTTGAGTCACACTAAAAAAAAAAAAAAAAACCTTATACTACACTTAGAATTTTGCCCAAATGACTCAAACCAAAATAGTGCAAACCAAATCTGCACACCTCTGTCCAAAAAAAAAAAAAAAAATTTCTTCGTAAGTAATTCACAAGATTTCATACAAGTCACAAAATATAAAAGCTCTGCTCTAATATTTTAATATCTAATATCACTCAGTCCAATATATTTGGAGCTAAACTAATTCAATTAGTTGTATCAACATCTTCACACAGACACTTTTTTTTTTTTTTTTTTTTTTTAATATAATTTTTCCTTAACAGACACACAAGTCAGTGAGTGCTGCGACACGCGAATCTGCTGACGTGAGTCACAAATCCTGCTTTACAAGCCATGTCATCCTCATTCACGCGCCAGCGATTTTCACACCAGAACGTCTGGCTGCACTTCCGGCGTGCAGCTCATAAAGATGCATAAATGAAAATCGTATGTGCTAAATATTGTTTTAGGGTTTGCGTGGCCTCTTGGAACCGCAGAAATTGGGTGATGCCTCGCTGAAATCACAAAATTATTCACATCTCAGCCAGAGTTCGGACTTAAATTAGTTGCCTTTTACATTGAAAGTTACAGTCATCCAAAACAACAAAAACAAATAACATCTCTCAACTCCAAGGTCTTATGTATGAAGTCATGACAAATATGCTCTGTTCTTAATCAATTTCAACATTTGTTTAAAATGTGTCCTCAGGTGTGAAATAGACGCCAATGTCATTATGTAGAGAAATGAAGTGAAAACGACACAGCCTGTCTGTCCAAAACTAAGTACACCGGTTGTGCTTCCACTGGTTTAAAGATTAGCATTCATAATTTCACAGAAAGAAAGATTTTACACAGCTGACAACCTCTGTGGTCCCAGCAACCTCATCTCAAACTCCTGCAGGGTAAAACTCAGAGTAATAGACAAAAAAATAAAAATAAATAAATAAATTGTTGGTCTCAATCTCTTATGGGTGTTAGTAGCTTTGTGTTAAAATTCAATACAACAAGTTAGAAAAATGTTCAACCAGTTTGACTGCTTGTAAGAATTGAAGAATAAAGTCTCTTCTTTCTAAGACTTGGCAACAGGACTTGCTGACCTGCGATCATCTCTGTCAGGTGTATTACAGCAGGAACGTATCTAGATCATGCAGGAGAGCACGTCTTGAGGACCAGGATTGGAAAGCACTGCACTAGACAGACAGATGAGACCAAAGGGTGTTTGGAAAAAATGCAGAGCTCCAATTCTGGAGAACACTAAACACGTCCTTTCGACAGAAATGTCTTATTGACTTTCAAGCACATTGGCGGAGGGCTGAATGATTTGGGCTTGTTTTTCCATTTGCGACGAAATGTCAGAAAATGAAGACAACGTGTTACAATGGCCCAGTCAAAGTCCAAGGCCTCAACAAGGCTTCCCGCCACAGATTTGAAATGCTGTGGCGGCAAGATGTGAGAGAATGAATGTCTGGAAGCCTTGATGAACTGGAGCTAAGCTCTTACACGTACCATTCCAGTTTGACTTCTTTTATGTTAAATCACGACAAAGTTGAATCAGTTGGGTTAATTGAGGCTAAACAATATTGGCATTTGGCAAACAGTGATCGAATCTGATCATGTCCTTATTCGTTCACTTTATTTTACACTGAGTGATCGTCACATTGTCAGGGAATTTGGCTGGATTGGTAGTTTGCTGCGGTCTGCCGCTCTGTTTGTCAGATGCTGACAACGCAACTTTCAGAACTCATGGATCACTCTGGTACTGGTAATGTAATTTTCCTACTTTACCGGTTATTAGTTCTTCTTTTATGTGGGATATCCCATCACAATTACAATTAAATGTTGTCTTTGAAGAATTTATGTTGGGTTTAGTTTATTCGCGAATCCAATTAGTTGCAAATAAGTAAAAGAAAACTACGTTGCCTAACACTTCTGCAGTGCATGTGCCGCAGAAGTGGACAGCTATTGAGAATTTTCTTCTCAATAGCTGTCCAAAAATCTGTAAATACAGAAATGATGTACTTCCATCACAGTCTTTCACCAAAATGGTTTTAAGTAAATGTGCTAAACTAAACCACTGTCTCTGCATAGTGAAGTCACAGTGTCACACTGGGTCAAAAGAACGGTGAGACTGGTGTGCTGATATGAAGAGCTGAACATCAGGGTGATTTGTTGGCTAATGCCAAAGGCAGCATTTGGATTCTGATGTTTTCTTTTTGTCCTGTCAGATCATTTCTAACAAAAATACCAAAAGCATTTTTTGTAAAGACTCCACACAACTCTTTCTGTCCTCTTCGGACATTTAGTTTTCCATTTGGGTTAAAGCAAAACAGCGGCGAGGAAGCCTTCCCAGAACTGCATATCAGAGCTCCTCATCTCTCTTCGTGTCACTCAAGACATGTCAAAGCACATAAAGAAGACGATTGTGGGTTTAAAAAACCCGACTGTTCAGAGAGCAGGAACAATAACAGAAGGTATTTAAAGTCATTACTGGCCACTGAAGTATGTGATTACTGAACTTTGCTTCATAGCATTTGACTAGCGATAAAATATTCTATAGGAAGACTACAAATCGAAATTCAAGGCACGCCTGTACGCCTTTAGGTGAAGCTAAGTCCAAAATTATTCATTACCTCGGCAGAGAGCAACACGTTTCTTCCAACTGGAAGTACAGATCCGTTCAATAAATGAGAATTTTATTGAAATGTTCCTTTGTTTCAGTAATTCAACTCACTCAGTGAGTGGCATCAAATGAATTCCATACGGACTCATTAGGCTGATTTTCTGCCAATGAAAAAAAAACATTTAATTGAAGATTAGACCAATAAAAACATTTTTTCAACACAGAAACATTGTCTTCTGAAAGTATTTTTAATCTTAAAATAGTACTTCTAAATAACCTGCACTGGTACATCGCTTTATCAAGTCCAGAATATGGAGGACCAGAGCTAACGTAATTAAAAATGTGAACTGAATTATCTGTGTATATATATATATATATATATATAAAGAGAGATTTTCTTTTCTTTTCTTCTCCAAGGCTAACATTGGTTACTTGATATTGTTGGTCGCCATTTCATTTGGAAAACATCAGAACTGGGGTTGAGCTTTCCTCACAGAGGCTGAGGGCTACTGTTTTCCTTCCCACTGTGTGACTGACGGCTCCCTATCAGAGCACTTATCAAGTGAAAGTCAAGGACTTCCAGAAGTCCCATTTTCAGGTGATTGATGGAAGCCAGTGAGTGAATAAGGAGACAGAGTGAAAGAGTGAGCGAAAGAGGAGAAATTTACCAACACAAAGAGTGAAGTGAAAACAAAATAATCACGAATTTAAGGAAACTGGCATTAAATGGACTAAATTTGGTTGAAAAGAAACTGTAGATGTTTGGATGATTATTATGACGCTCGCATTTTATTGTAATAAACAGATACAGTGTGACAGTTTCCCATTTCAACACTTAATTACAATACCATATTTTTCACAATGTGCTGAAAAAATTGGGAAAATGAGAACTATGTTCATTTTGTGATGACCAGCACGAGTGTTAGAACTCAGTTCAGACAATGTAATTTCCTTCAAGACAAAAGTGGGTTCTGTTGGGTTAGCATGTGCACACATTTAAAGCGTGTGTACAAATTTAGAAGTCTAAGAAATGCATCCTTAGCCTGAGACTCGTAGATACTTGGATGAGCAGCTGCAAACAGGTTCTAGACAGAATCACAAGTTACGTATTTAAACTCTCACGACAACTTCCCCCATATTGTCCGACGACTGGGTGGTCGAAACTGGGAAGACAAAGGCAATGAACGGGCTGCTGCACACCGTCCGCAGCTCCTCCGTCCCCTGGACATACCCAAGGAAATGAGAGACCTATCCATATTGATGTGTGACCATGAGTGTCTTAAAGCCACATAGACCCCCCCCAAAACCTACAAACTTGCAAACTGACTAATCTTTTCCCTAAACAGCAAAATCAAAGTAACAGTGCAAACCCTCAGAATTAAGATCCAAAACAGGACATATATCAACAATGTGGAAGTAAATTTCTTGTTTATTGTAGAGCAATCCTGCTTATGTGTTGAATGTAATGAAAGTCCAAGGTAACTCGAGTTAAGTCAGGTTTGTAAAGACACTTTATTGCAATTATCTTATTAAAGTTCAAGGATACATCATTGGCAGTGCAATTTAGGATTTCAGGGTGTTTTGGCCATTATCACTAGACACCTTACCCATGGAAGGCCAAGCTAGGGTATCAAAGGTTAGGTGAGTAAAATGTTTTCTCAACAACTCCCCCCACCTCGTCCGTCGACTGGGCAGTTGAAAATGGGGAGTTGAAGGGTTAGGTTGAGGATTCTTGGTAATACCAAGCTCCTTTAACAAAGTCCCTGTGATTACCACTGATAGTTTATCATAGCTAAATTTGGCACCTCGCCAGCCTGGTATAACCCAACGCCTTATTCAGTGCCATTGGCTTCGTACAGAGGGTTGAGTAACAATTGCTTCCTAGCAAAAGGAATCCAAGTGAAGTGGACAAAGCCCAGAATGAGCTGTAAGTGAAATTTTATTTGAGTGGAAATACTATGGACTTATATGGGATGGGTGTAAAGATCTCTTCAATCACACAAGGAGAACAGGGACAACATTAGTGGTATTAGTGGTATGGTAGACTGTGGTGGTGATCCCAGTTTGTAAGAAAGACAACGGGAGAGTATCTTCTAACTATTGAGGGATTGCATTCTCTGCCTATGTGGAAAAGCATACTCTATAGGGCATGGATCCTCAAATCCAGGTCTTGAGGGTCGGTGTTCTGCAGGATCCAAAAACAACCAGGTTTTTAGCAGGACTCTGGAAAACTTGACTACCTGAGGAAGTAATTCAGTCCTTTGAGGCGTGTTGAAATAGGAACACATCTAAAAGTTGCAGAAGACCATCCCTAAAGACCTGGATTTGATCTAAGGTGTTAAGAGAGGAGAGCCAAGAGATTGTTGAATTTCTGATCCTTGTTTGTAGAATTACAGAGCAGGAAAAAAAACACTACAGAGACCATGAGGTCATGTCTACATGTGTTTTACAGGTCTGGAGACGGTTGGCTTCATTACTGACCAAATATACTTACTAAACTTATATCTAAAATTTTCAGTGGAGACGTTTAGAAACAGAAATGATACTCATTTATCAAACACCGTCTACAAATACATGACTTATTAGCATTAATCTGAAACATAATTACAGCTGCGTATTATTTAGCATCTGTTTCTCACTGATACATCCAATCTTAAGCCTACAGTAGCACCAATTCATATAATGAACACGTTAAATATAACTTGTTGACACTAAAACAAATAGTACAGTTTTCACATCATTGTAAGAAAGTTTCCCTGTGTGTGTTTTGAAATACATTGTTTACAATCTTTTTTACAGTATGTATTGGCATACTGTTTGTTGTCGAATAAGTAATATAAGTTAATATAAGTAATAATTAAAATGAACATAAACAGGTCCTATAAAGCAGGAGAGAAATAAAATATCTCTTTCATCATAAATTAGTCTTGACTGTGAATTAGATATGACTAACAGGGAGCACCAAACGGTGTAGTCTACCACACACACAGGTAAACCTGTAGTAAAACCAGTGAAACATCTATACCCATACATGGCCTTTAAAAGACACACAGTGACTCAGTAGTTTATACAGCTTTTCCATAAAAGGCGTTTTTTTTTGTCAATTGGACCTCAGCTTGTTGACATCTTGAGGAGAATAGATGAGTGGTCGATGGGAGGAATTACTGGCTCTGTGGGAGGAAACTAAGAATGCTTGATTCTTGGCCTCGGTGCTCAGAACGGAAGCGTGAAGGTTTCAGTAATATGGAGAAAACTTTTCATCTTCTGATCTCTGACATGACACGCTGTGTGAATTTCCACAGAGGAAGAGCGATGTTGGCATCGTTCAGTCAGACAGACTGAAAGCAGAACGTAGATGTTACGAAAGGGACAATGATAATAATAACGACAATGTTGACTTAGGTTCTCATTATTGTATGAATCGTCACCACTATGATGGAGCTTTACTGGTTGAAACAGTCAAGCCTTGACTTTCAACCCTTTATAATCGGACATACTGTGATCGACACATTAATATTCAGAATATAACTTTTGCCTTTTTAGTTCTCAGAAGGAAGGAATATAAAACATACCAAGGGCTCTAAAGAACATGGCTGGAGAGTATAAGTTTGAATTAAAGACACAGACACATACAGTTACCATTTCTAACTGTAATTTTGGAAGCATTTTTGTCTGGTTCTGGATAATTACTCACTCTTTGTTTGCTTAAACTGATTCCCCTCTTGGCATACATGGTTTTAAAATAGCCAAAAGAAATGTGAAGTGTGGAATTTAGGAAGGATATTCCAGAAGTTTGAAGTTAGTCTACATTTTTCTTTTTGTACAAGGATTACACTGAAGGTACTATGAATTCCCCCTAGCCCAAGGAAAGCCTTGGGAGCCCACAGAATGAGCCAGACAAGATAGCAGAGAAGTGGGATGTCTGGGTTTCCGTCCTGAACCTGTTGCATCGGTAATGTAGTAGCTGATATAAATGGATGGATGTTTGATCCATTTCAAAACCATTTTCATTGTATTTTAGCTCTTCTTCTATAGATTATCAGAGTCATGGCAGGACTCAGACTGGGCCTCTCCAGCACATAAATAAGGTTGAAACCAGATATTTACATACACAGAATGGAAAATAGACAAATATATTTGTTTCTCTGAAGTTAAATCTGACCAACTCAGCAGCCTGCCTCAGTGATAACACACTCACAGAAATGATTCATGGCAGAGTTAAGTTTTAGGCATTTAACTTGTATTGTATGCATATTTACCTTTAAATTAATTATCTATATAACCTAGTCAGAATGTGTTGAATGTAATAAATTAACAAAGTTTAAAGTTGTAAAACAAACAAGATTCTGGTATTTAAATTTTATGTGATTGTGGTTTACATTCAAGTTATGAGAAGTGAAATGGGGAATTGGACACAATGTCCTTCACCGGTCGCCAGTAAAGTCTCTTTATGCTGGCTGCCTCCCATCTTTAGACGGTAAAAGAAGAAGAAGATGTACTTTACCTAGAACTCAGGTTCATGTGTCAGAAATGCAATTGTGACTGTAGGTAGTGTAATCATCTTGTGATCGGAAGGCTGTAGGTTCGATTCCAGCTCCCTTCTACCACATGTCAATGTCCCTCTGGGCACTTAATCCCACATTACCTACTGATCTGCATGTAAATGTGAATCAATGACTCTAGTGTAAAGCAAAAATTATTTCACCATAGCAAAAGAATTTTATAATTGTGAGTAATTTGTTTTATCGCATGAATGACACGCAATTCAAAGAAATATATGCATTTACAAAGGTAACTTGACTATTATGCAATTCAAATAATATTTTGACTTGTTTGAATGGTGACTCTTCTGGCTTGAATTGTATTAGAAATAAATACACTCATTATTAATTTAATATAACTACACTTTAATAATACAAAATACATACCAACATTTAATTGCATTCATTATGCAATTCAAATAAATAGGCTTTATTACACTGATGAATATTAATTTGATAGGTTTGAATTAATATTATCTAAAAAATAAAGGCAAATGGAAATTTGTCATGTAATAAAATTACATAAATCTTAAAAGTTAGGGTTAAATATTTCTGTGAGTGTAGTGGGCTACATCTAAGCGACGGGCTCAGATCCCGTCACTCACAGGTCAGGAAAGTGAAAGTCACTTCCTGGGACATCCTGAAGTCTTCAGCCCGGTTATGACCTACAGAGAGCACCGCTTCATGGTTCAATGCTGTATGAATGAAAATGTGAAGCAATTCTCCATCCAAAAAATTCCCAGTCTGCTTGCAGAGGGCTTTCACAAACAGTAGCAATCAGCAAACCGTCACCAGTTGACAGTTTCAGTGACACTGCTTTATCAGGAGTGAATCTGTCAGCAGAGTAACAACATGATACCGACATGAGCTGTTAGAGCCTGTGGTCATAGACACAACAGAGCTGTGATACTACGGTCCATCTCTGAATCCAGTGTGAAACAGATCATTTCAGACCAAACATAATCTATCATCTTACCTTCCTCTGAAAGGAGCCACAGACTGAGATAATGACTCCGTTAGAACAGAACCTGAGATGGCATGTTCAGGTCCAACAGCAACAGCAGCCAAATTTACTCTAATAAATTGTAAGGAAGTAACAATACCAGTTTGTGATGGAGTTCATATACCAACATCCAACAGGTGGAGTGTGTCTGTTGCAACAGTAGCTCCTGTCAGCAGTCTGAGGGCCCCAGCCGTCTCAACCAGAGCACTGCGGCGGTCTCTGCCCTGCGTTAAGGCGCTCGGGGTCGAGTGCCTGCTTCCTGCTGTCTGCTGTCCAGAGCAAAGTGAGAGGAATAGTGACTCTTCTGGCTTCCATATTTGGTCCATTCATCTTATATGTTCAGCTGGGAGATACCAATGAGATTGTCGTGCTAAGTTTTCCGTGTACTGCGTCTGATACTAATGTTGACCTGTAAAATAGATGGAGTCTTTATCAGATAGCATATCTCTTTTGGAGATTTTTGAATGTGCCTTGGTCCTTCTGGTGTGTTTTTTCCCCTAGCTCTAAGGAACAGAGCTCCTTAATAGCACACATCTATAAAATACCCCTTTTGTTGAGAATATGGCAGTTTTACTCAGTGGGTTAAAGAGAGCGAAGATTCTGTAAACTGAGCAACTTGTTCATGCAAAAAATAAATAAATACATAAAAAAAATAAAAATAGTAAAGGTGTGAGCTTGGTGGCTTGGTTAAAAAGAATAAAACTTTTCTAAAGAGAGACCAACCTTCACCTTACCATTATTAAAAATGTTTAAGTGGAATGGGTTTCTTTTTTTATTTCTTGCATTTAAAGTACGGAAACATGTACATAAGAAGAGTTTTATAGAGAAGCAGTTCTTCACTTCGTTTGCCGTCAGAATTGTAGTTTATTAAAGGTCATAAAGTAATAAATTAGTTCAAATCAGAGTATTAACAGAATTAATAATGAACATAAATCAAATCCACGAAGAACAGACACACACACACACACACACACACATAGCTGCACTTCAGAATCAGACTGGCTGGTGCCTCCGCGGCCCCAGGGGTGAGGACTTGCTGCCGTAATGACTTGCTCAGATCCACATTAGGCTGCTCAGACTCCGCGGTCTCAAGCAGGGAGGAGGAAGGAACAACAGCAACTGATCCATGGCCTCCCCCCCTCCTGGTCTTCCTGTTTCTCTTTTCTTTGTTCGCAAAATTCGTGTCATTTTCTTTTCAATATCTGAGTTTTTTTTTTTTTTTAACCTGTGCCATCTGCCAAAGGGCTCTCATTCCTACCTCTTCTCCATTTGAGCAGACATGTCTGAGTGTGGCCAAGAATCTCTCCGCCACTTCATTAAATTGCACTCACTCTGACAAACTCAAGTGGAGCAGCGACTGTTTTCCACCGTCTCGTGTTTGGACAGTTGTGCTTGCTGTGGGATCTCAATCCACGTTCTAAGAGCGCCACGAGAGAGACACAACCCACTTCAGCTTCTGCTTTCTGCTGTTTAGATTCATAAAACAAATACAGTCTGAATCTGGCGTGAAAACGTGAACAGAAAATTGGCAGGTATAAGGCCTTAATGACTGTGTTTGCATGTGTGTGTGTGTGTACTTGTTTATAAAACTATTTGTAACCTCTTCTGGTCCAATAGGCCTTATAGGGACAAAAGCCTGTTTCTAATATAACAGACCCCAATATATGAAGTAATATTTACTCTGAAAGCAGGTGAACTGGTCTGACAAGCAGAGGCATCTACACACAAATCAGAAGGTGAAAGAGTGCTATGTGGGACTTTTAGTAGATGTTTGTCTTGAGGCTGAATGATTAAAAGTGTTTTCCCCTATGAATCATGCTCTCCTCAATCAGAGGTCAAAGGTTGTTCTCTAATTGACTTAATGGACTGGACAGATCTCAGGTCAGTGCTGATCAGAGGCTAGCGCAGACCTGAGAAGGACAACAAACCAGCAAAACACACGTGTTAGACACAACACCGCCATCCAGCAGCCAGATAGAGTTCCTGAGCTTATCCCCGCTGTGTCCATGGGGACTTTAACTTTGAACAGATAAAAGACCAGAGTGGAAACATGAACTGCTTTTTCATTTTCCAGTCTGAGCACAATTTTTTTATTACCCATAGTGAAGCAATTACAGTACACACAGAGCAGTGCGGAACAATTGTTGGCGTAAAGATGCCAGGGAATGCCTGGTAACCTCAAAATGATTTAAGGAGTGACAACCAATTTTTAAGTCCTACCACAGATTCTTAGCTGAGTTTAAGCGAAGGTGCGTGGAATGTGACAACTGTGGCTTTAGGTCCAGACTTTGAATGGACCACTCTAGCACATGCATAGGCTTGACCTGATCAATTAATTCCAGCTGAATGTTTTTGTACATTGTCCTCTTGAAAGGTGGACCTCCAATCCAGTGTCAAGATCAGTGCGTTAGAGCTTTTTTTTTTAATAATGAAATAATTTATGTATTAATTAATAAATGGTTCAGTTAAAAATATTTGAGCATTAACTAATTTAAATCAGACGTGAACTATTTTCCTTTATGTATCAAAAAAGCCTAGCATTTTCTCAGCTGCTGTTTTGCAACTGTTCTGTTGTTTCATCACACCTGAATTAAATAATTCAGTCATTATCAGGTCCCTGGAGAAGGTAATTACATGCAAAGAGGTAATTTAGCTATTTGTTTCAGGTGCAGTGGACCAGACACATAATTCAGTTTATCCCAAATCTTCATCAATTCACAGTAAATGTCGTCTCAAGGCAGTTTACGAAAAATAATCATTTCAATTCAATAATTCATACATTCCACATATATACATATTTTATCAAACAGTAGGTCATGTTCAAAATAGTTGAAACAGTTTCTAAAGAAACCCAGCAGATTGAATTGAGTCACTGAGTTGCAGCATTATAGTTGTGACAATCACTTTGTGTTGTGCCGTTGACTTTACAGCAATCCCTCATATCCAGCACGCATGAAGCGACAGAATGTACTGAATGGAGCAAGAATATTAGAGCAGGACTTCTATATGTGTGACATGTAGAACAGAATCTGTGTACCTGTGCTGAAGAACCTTTGAAGATGCAACCATTTTTTCTTTATGAGTGATAAAGAAATATTCACGTTATTTTTTTCCAACAAGGATTTGTTTTGCACCAAAACAAATCCTTGTTTGTTTTAGTCCAACAAAACAAACAAGAAAATCTCCAAAAATTATTTTTTGGATTAAAAATAAATTTTGGATTTATTTTAAATCCAAAATAAAATCCATTTATTTTGGATTATTTGGGGGCAAAATTGTAAGTGTAAGATTTTGTGTGACTCAAACACTACTATTTGTGCACCTGTACCTAAGAATGTGATGAGGGGTAGCTTGGCATTTGTGAAATACTGAAAAAACAATCTACAATTCCAAAACTCTTGTAGGAGTTTCAACGTTCAAATACTTTTGTATGAAATATAACTCCATGGTTTCTCATTTAGATTGATAAGCTCAGTTGCATGCCCTAAGCATCAGATTTATGAGACGCAGTACATCTTAGTCCACTTTTTATGTATGTTGCAGCAATGGCCAGGAAAGAATCGGAACTCTGGACTTTCCAGCTCATAAATATCTTTGTGTATGACAAGCCAGAGAGGCGCAGAGCCAAGAACTTCCGACCAGCTTCAGGAAGCTGCAACAACTGGAGGTATGATGACTTCTGACACTTGACCCATACTAAGAATGAATGGTTGTTCTAAAGTTAGAAAAAAAAGGGTATTGCTGTTTTTCATCACAAAAAAAACTGCTGACAAAGAATGTCATTGTGGCGCCTCACTCTGAAAAATAAATTAATAAAAATAGTGGCCCTCCCATTTTATTTTTATATCCAAGGTAACCTACAGTGAGAAACTAGGGTAAAAATCTATTACTGTATATTTAAAAATGTATAATGGGTTTCACCACCAGAGGGCGCTCCGTGCCATATGCATCTGTGTTGAAATTCTGGCCAGCAGAAGAAGTTGTCCACTGCTGAGGAAGCAGTTTAGAGCAGATATAAAGCAGCTGCTATAACCCGCTGTATGGGGGAATTTTTCTGCCATAATCCAAGAACACTCATTTTCAGTCTGAAAACAGGATTTGATGTCTTCTCAAAATTTTTTATAATTTTGCTTACATTTTCATTTTGAAAGCAGGACTTTATGTCATACTTCTCAAAACTTCTCTTCGCACTCACACTTAGTCTCTGCTCGATGTTGGAAATGCCTTTTGGCACAGTCGCCTGGCAACCTCTCAACCAATGGAATGAAAGTGTTGTACTGGCTACGTTTGTTTCATTCTAGCAGGTGTACCTGTGTGGCTACTATTGATTGTAGGAAACTGTGCCGCTCACTGCATTTTTGAGTGATGCAGCTATAGTGAACCATGGAAAAAGCCAGTACAGGATTGGGTTAAATTATATTTTCACTTTCATTATTTTGCAGCAGCACAGGAGCACCCAGTTTTGAACCCAAACCAGGTGATGTGTGGTTTTAAGGTCCAGCTAAAGATAGATTATATTAATCTATCTTTAGTAAAAGTTGATGGTACCAAATTTGTTTTTATTATTGTATTTGCTCTGCAGGAGACTGTTGACATGTAAAAATACTGGTCCAGAAGTCACAAACATAACTCTTGCAAAGCATCATGGGTTACAGGAGAAATGTGAATACAAATACAAGAATTGCAAGCAGTTACAAGCGAGTACCAACCCCCTCCCCAGCAAGTCCGTCCCTGGCTCCACCCCTCTCACACACATGGGCAAGTGTGTCAGTTGGTGCAGGGTAGACAAATTTTTTTTAGCATTAGTGGCCTTTATTTGATAGTAACTTGACAGAAAAGTGGCAGAGAGAAGTGAAGGACATGTGGGAAAAGAACCAAGGAGGTGTTGGCCACATTGTGGTGTGCATCCTCTGCATACGGGGGCTGCTGCTCTAACCACTGCGCCATGCGACGCCCCGGGATGCTGTAATTTTAACAAGCTTTGATTGACCAAACTTTTGTTTGACATGCTCTGCAAACACGGCCACATCAATCTAGCACCAATTACAAGTGGCCTCATGGCGACCAGCCCCACCAGTCACTGTGACAACCCAGATGATTGATCACCAACAGCAGCAATCTTCTAACCTGATCAGGCAAATTACTGTGGTGACTGCCAGGGCCATATGAGTCCCCATGCTGCAAAATTAAATTCACTAAGCTTATCAGCTTGTCTTTGTGACAGTCTCACAGAGACAGCGCCACAAAACACGTCTCACTCACATCAAGTTGTTCACATGCTGGGGGCCTTGCTGTATTTTTCACACACACGCACACGCATGCACACGCATGCACACACACTATGTCATTCTATCTTTACAGGAACTTTGCATTGACTTCCATTCATTATTTATTCATTTCTATAGCGTAATCTAGCCTTTACCACTTTCAATTTCACAATACATGATGGGATACCTTGTTGGTACAAGCCCATCCTAGGATGCATCCTAAAAACTGCAAAGCCAGTTTTTAGTCTAAAACTAGTTTTTAGCATAAAAAACTAGTTTAGTTTTGACATTAGTCTAAACTAAAATAAATCAAACTAAGCTAGTTTAGTTTATCTCAGTGAGTTATTTTTTGCTGGTTAAATAAAGACATACAACCCATGTGTTTGATGAGAAAATGATGAGAAACTTTGATACGATATTTGACTTGGACTTTAGAAAACAATTTATCAATAAGAATGTTAATTTGTCTTGGCGCTGCAGCAGAAGCTAATACCCAGACTCTTCTTTATTTCAACTATTGCAGGCACAGCCAGTCAGTACAAGAAAACTGAATAGCACAACTGTCTTTGCAGACAACGGCGAATAGCCATGCCAAGTAGCTTTGAGATATTTCAGCTACACAAACTTCATTTGCTTTCATATATTTTCACAAAAAAATTGCTAATAGGCAAGTCAGCACACATTCTTTTAGTGTGTGGTGTTAGACCAGGGATGTCCATCTCCAGTCCTCAAAGACCAGTTTGTCAGAATCAGAATATACTTTATTGATTCTCTAGGGAATATTGTCTACTTTTGACAAGCTACTCCATCCAAATTGTTAAATATTAGCAAATATAAATATTGCCATAAGCAAAACAAAGTTTATGGAAAAAATTGAAGTATGTTGATCAACGAATAAATCTATAAATGAGTCCAAAGTAAACTTAGACATAAAGACATTCAAAATTGGGCTACATGCAAGAATAATCTCCTTTTGCACTCTGTGGTGCATTTAGGTTTCATCAGTCTCTAGCTGAAAGTGCTGTTGACTGATCTCCTGGTTTTAGATTTAGCCCTGCGCTAACACAGCTAACTAACCTCCTCAACATTTCTTCACAATCTGCTGGCACCTGGTGATGGGTTAATTTATTCGGTGTTCAATCATGAAGAGAGACCTATAACATGTAGGACATGGCCTTTAAGGACTGACTTTGGACACCTTGATGGGGACATAACAAGATTTAAGCTCCAGTCAAAAGGACTGTCAGAAATATGCATCTTGTTTCAGTTTTATTCAGTTTAAAACAATACACACAAAATAAAGAACTTCTTTTTAACATTATGAAACTCCAGAGCACACATTGCTCACTTCCTGTTTGTGTGTGTGTCTGCGTGTGTGCGCACGTGCATGCGTGTATGTGTGTGTGGGTGCATGACTGTAGGTGTGTGGCTGTATAAAGCTGTGGCCAGGTTTGAGAGGGTAATCCATCTCTATCACTTAAATGATTATCCCCATTAATCTGTTGTAAACTAATAAAGTAAACACCCTCCCTCTCTCCCTTCCTCCTCCCTCTGCTCATAGTCCTGTGCCTCTACTCTGAATGCAGGTTCATTAAGTCTTCAGTACATTAATACGTCTTCCTGTCCCCCCCGTTGCTCTTGTCACCTGGTGCTTTAGGTCCCCAGAGGCCCTGGAAGAGATTGGTTCTTTTTCCGCATGTGAAGAGGTGTAAAAGCATGTAGGCGTGTGCGCATGTGAGTACCAGGTTTTTATATCCTTATGGGAACCTATTGCTGCCTACAATGTGGGGCTGTGGGGACCATTGCTCCTTTGGGGACATTTTCTTGGTCCTCATGAGGAGAAATTCATTATTGGATTAGGTGGTTACATATGTGATGGTTAGGGTTAGGTTTAGGCATCTATTGGTAATGATTAGGATGTATTCAGACCTGACACATTTGGTCTGCTTTAAATAGACCAGAATTTGTTTCCCTCTTGGTCTGGACATTTTGTGCAGATGTAAATACACTCATAATGGTGCAAACTGAACAACCAGACTGAGAGACATTTTTTGAGATGATCTCGGTCTTCTTCCAAACAAACCGGTGAATACACATTGGCCTCAATGCAAACCAACTACAGGAAATATACGTCTCCATGAGACAAGCAAAACAAAAGTTTGCTTTTTGTATGGACGCCGGGACAGGTGTATTCCTGGTTTGAATACACACATAGACTGAAGGAAAAACAAATAGAAGTCAATGCAAAGTCTCTGTGAAAGACATACAGTGTGTCTGTGTATGTGTGCATGGTTGTTTGTCCTGTGTGTCAGTGTGTTGCCTTGTGATGAATTGGCAACCTGTCCATGGTGTTGATCGCCCCTTGAAATATAAGGTAGAAACACTGAACAATGGAACTGATGCTAGTGGTTGAAAGGTGGCTGAAACAGTACAAATGCTTCAGTAATAAACTTCAATATTTGGACATTGTTGCGGCAATAATTATTACCTGATAAACTAATACGCACCTCACTCATTCCTGAGGGATCAACCATTAAGTGTAAATTTTTCTTTGACCAACTGAATTCAATTGGAATCTTTCATTTACCTGAGCAGGACTGTGGCTGAGAATTTATTAGTCTGAATTGAACTTAATGTCCTTGGATGTTTCATCAATGTGTCTTGAAATAGCTTTTTAATAGTTGAGTGGAAGATGAACATCTATCCAGAAATCACTCATGAGGTAATGAAACCAACTGTTGCTGCCGGTGAAGACACTAATACCTCTGACATCTACCTTGTGTTTCATCAATGTATGAAGATGTGCAGATTTAAGTAAAAGGGCCAATATTACGTAAAATTAACTTTTTTTTTTTTTTATTAGCTTAACATCATGTTATAATGAAATCCCCTCATTAAAAACATACCTGGAATGTTGCCTTGATTCTTTCATGCATGTTTGAGAAATCCTTTAATCTCTCGTGGCAACCATTCAGCTGTGCAAAAGGCCTGGGTGGCCATAGCCCCGCCTTTGGACACAGATCCTCCTCAGATCTGCAGTTTCCAAGCTTCAGAGCTTCTGCTTCACAGATAACCTCTCTCCCACTCCCACACCCGGTGCGATATATGAGCTACTTCTTAGAGTGACGCAGGTAAAAATGTTGTTAAAAGGTTAATAGAGGAGCAACGTTGCCTTCAGGGTGATTTTCTGAAGGTGGAAATTCAGAAAGGTCAGGAGTTTCAAAGAGACAGACTTTGGCTCAAACATGTAAGGTTGTATCGTTGCTAATAAACTCCAAAAATGGCAGAACATGTGAAAAGGAAGGATGTAAAAGCATGAGTCATATTTGAAATATACTATATTTTTATAAAAACTCATGGTAACGTATTTACTTGATTGTGCTATAAAATGACACTATTTGCCTGGAAAGTAGTGGGGCAAATACTGCCTCTTTAAAACTTTTAAGCACTCTCTTTATCTGCAGCTGATGCTATATGTAGAATGCTCACTGAATAAACCCTCCATTTCTGGATGGGTTGGAAAATTCTGTGGTACTGTCATCATCTACTGGAAGATGTAGATAACATCTACTGAGATGTTATACAAACCAAATGTAGGACATCAAAGTAAACAGAGCTAGCACTTAGATGCAGTTTTGACATAAAAATAGCATTACTTGTTTCCATGTTAAACCGTGCAGATGCTCAGTTTGCACTGACGAAGATTCAAATCCCCTTGAGATGGTGAAGGTCAAAGTAGCTCCATCTGAAATTCCCTGACCTACTTTCTAATCCATTTGCCTTAAAGCAAAGTAATATCCAACAGGTGTTACAATGGCCAAGAACAGATTCGAAAACTCAACCTCCGACTCGCACCAAAAATCACTCCACATGACTTCATTACAGTCATGCAGAATGGGATTTGTAAGTAATAACAAATGCTGCAGGGTGTGGAGTTGTAAATAAATATTAGACTAATGAAAATGTGAAGCGTGGCCTGTTGCTTGAGCGCTGAGTGACTGAGCTTAACGCATCTGTAGACTTGATGGGGCGAGTGACTGCTCCCTGAAGAAATTAAGACAATATGTTGTCACCTGCATCTGGCTGTTGTTGGATGAGATATTGCTTCTATTGGCTGGTAATAAAAGTGTCAAGCACCTTATGCCTGCACAGACACACTAACCTGATCTCATTCCAGAAACGTTGACTTTATTCAAAAGCAGACTCGGATGCACACACAACGTACACTAAAGTAATCCTGCTAATGTGTGCAGAAATATAAACTGATCCAAATGCACTGAAAGCCCAGTTCATAGAACCACATGTTGAATGTATTCTTACTTCAACATACACTAAAAAATGCCTTTTAGAATTTAACCGACAAACTGACAAACGTACACTGTCCACAGAGAAGCTTTAATTACGTCAGCTTGGCTTTTCCTGCCTCTCTGCCGCCTGCTGCTGCACAATAGATCTCTGTCAGAGCGTCTGACAGATTAAGACAGAGTACAGGTACTATGGCATTTCACAGCATGCACACACACACGCCCACACGCGCACGCACACACGCACACACACATATGAGCATTGAGCTTTTCAGTTTTCAGCAGTTCCCATTTTTCTCTGTGAGTTCCTCTCTCTTTAAATGAAGGGATCATTTCTAGTATTCTAGTTGTCTTTTCTCTCCTGCGTGGGTCACCTTGCAGTGAACCTCCAGGATGGTACCAGTTTTGGTGATGGACCCAGCTTTGGTCCTGGGCAGCTCTTGCCCAGCTCTGCTTTCAGGCTGGCTCTTTTCTGCTTAATCTACTTGCTTTTGGTAATTCCAGCTGCCAAGTGACTTCCTGTTAGTTTTGTTTGACATATTATTTTTGCTCAATAAAGAGCTTAATTATTTTGCATGTCCTCGTCACTCTGTCTTTGTTGCGACTAAATGAGCCGGGTCACAACATTCTCCAACACAGACATTTTTTGCCTCCCCCTCCCGTTCTGCTGTGGTCACAGAAAATATGGGCTGAGTAAATATTCTGAGACTTGGTCGATGGTTTGTTTCAGAGTAAAGTAAATTTTACTACTGGCGGAGCTCAGTCTAAAACTGAGCGTTAACATAGAAGTGCTCACATAAACACCACTTGAAGGGTAAAGAGGATAACATTGGGCTGGCTGCAATGCCGGCTGGTGAAAAAAAAAAATTCTTGGGGGGACTGATGGGCCAATAGATTTCCCTTGGTATAAAATTTAATCAAATGAATAGTAGAAATATGACTGCAATTCCACAATAATGTAACAATGTCCATACAGCAAAATAACACAAAAGCTTAGATTGGCTGAAAGTAAAAGATTGGTTCAGTAACTTGCAAAATATGAAGTATTTAATCTTTAAATAGCTGTCAACAACTTTGCTGATGCATTTGTCGATCTCAATAAATATAAACAGGACTTGTAAAGCACCACTTCCAAATGGCCATGTTACCCAGAAAACATCATGACATCAGATCTAAAGACTTGATTACTCTTGGTGAAAAGCTGCAGGCATCATCCCGTCAAAGATGAGGCTTTGACAGCACCAAACAGGCTGGGGCCGGCTCTGATTCTAGGTGACGACAACAGGCGCACACAACTTCTGTCATAGTGTGAAAGGTGGATGTAGTACATAGAATCCACCACAAGATGTCAATAGAACAACAAGTGAGGATGACTTGGTGGTCTGCAACATGATGGGCAGACAACCCTCGCAGATCTGAAGAGTTTCTCTCTCTCCTTCTCATTCCTTTCTCTCACACACACGCACACACACACACACACACGCACACGCGCACACACACACATCTTTGTACTTCTGTGCAAATTGAGGACTTTGTTTTGAGACCATTAATTTTAGTTACAGCATTTTTGCCTAACCCAGATATTGTCCCTAAACCAACCCTTGCTAGTCTATTCTTAACCCAAACCTAAACTAAAACGTAGTTCACCCCATACCTCTAAATCACACTAAAACTGCAAAATTGTGAGGACTGGTAAAAAGTCACTTTAAACGAATGACCTCTCTGTCTTGGCAAAATGCTGTGAAAGTTGTCCTCAAATTGTAATATGCAAGTATGCATACACAAGCCGGCCCTCTGCAGAGGCTCTGTAAATGTAAAAGTTCTGCCGTATTAAGAAGAGGATGCTCAGCACAAAAACATCATGGCAGACACACGATTTCTGGTTTCAGCAAATAGCCAGCCGATCTCATTCTGCTTCTGAGACTTTAACATACTCGCTAGGCAGCTTAGCAGCCAAGGAGCTCAGGCCCCGGGACAGATTTAGGAAAAAAAATGTCTTTCAGTATGAGTGAATTATGGATTCCAGCGTTGCAAAATCCATTTCTTTATCAAAATTATCAACTAGAATTTGATTAATGTGCAAATTGAGAAGGGGAGGGAGGGAGCTCAGTCATGGATAGTTCTACTTGTGAATACCAATTAATTACCAGTGAAAAGTAAATTAATATCAATTTTACCAGGGACATGCTCAGCTCAATAACCCATAAAATTGAAGCCTGTGTTGTTCAGGGGGCTCTAAAGGAATGTAATAACTAAAATTTCAAATCAACCCTATTTAGTGATCAATCAAGCTGTGCCCTGTAGCACAGACAGCTAATTTCTTCAGCTCTGCTCTAGCAAATATAACCATAAAGCCAAGATGGCTGCTTAACATACTACAGTTTCTTACAGTTCAGCACATCCTTTCACAGCACAGGATTTGTGCAGCGCAATCCAGTAAAGGCTTTGTTCTTCATGTAAAGATGATTAGTAATCATCTGCCTACTGATAAATTAACTCAATATACTCAAGGCATGAAAATGGTAGCAGTATAAATAACTATTATTAGGCCTGAGCAGTGAAGCGCTGCAAAGGCCTATTGTATAAGCAGGATTACTTATTATTTTTCCGACAAACTACACAGCTTTTTGGAGGCCTCAACATATCCAAAAACTCACCAAACATCACCCAAAATTGGCACCAGCTAAAACGTTTGGATTCAAGTGGAATCTCAAACTGTTCTATGGCGCCCCCTAACGTGAGATAGGACAAACGGTGAATAGGTGTATATGTATCCCTCCCCAAATCACAAAAAAAGGTCTCTAACCTCCAAAAATGTACAGGGAGGCGGCCATTTTGGGTCAAAGATATAGCACATAAAATTCTGCTGCTTGCTTGCTCACCCACTTCACGTTGTTCATCAAAGGACACCAGGATTTCAAGAGGTTTCAGATGTCAACAAGACTTACACGCTGTTTTACTGTAATTAAAGGGCCCTCTAGTTCCTGGAGAGCCCTCCAGAAACTAGAGGCTACAATAGAATTTAAAATCCCCTTAATAGTTTACAAAGCACTTCATAATAGAAACCCAGATTACATTTCTGATCTTCTTCAACCTTATATGCCACTCAGACCTTTAAGATCATCAGAGTCAAACCTACTAACTATTCCAAGAGTCAGAACTAAACATGGTGAAGCAGCTTTTAGTTTTTATGCCCCGGCATAAAAAACTGGAATAAGCTTCCTGCTCAGCGTAAGACTGCCCCAACCGTGAGTTTATTTAAAGCAACGTTAAAAACCTCAGTTGAAGTTCTTAAATTTTTAAATCTATTCATTCACTGTATTTAAATGTTTAGTGTGCCTATTTTTAATCTGCTTGATTTTTTTTTTATTACTATCTTCTTGTTGTATGTTGTTTTTAACTTTCTTGTACAAGCACCTTGAATTGTCTTTGGTTAAAAGGTGCTACATAAATAAAGTTGCCTTACCTTGCTGGCGGGGCCCTCTAGTGGTGTCCCTTGTTGGAGAAGAGTCCAAAGCAGTTCACACTGCTTTCAATCATTTACCCATTCACGCATATTCACACGCTGATGGTGGCAAGCTTCCATCTGCTTGTCTTTTTTTTATTTTTTAATTATGATTATTATACATTCTTAGGGTAGAAAGGAATCATTTTAAAAGACACAAAATACGGACGCAAGTGAAATTTTCACAAGAATCGGTAACAGAAAACCAGCGTAGTCTGAGCTGAATCCAGCAGGCCTGATTGTAGCAGGTCCTGACTTTGTGAGCGTTGGTTGTTTGGAAAGGTCCCACATGGCAGCAGCCGGGTCCAGCAGGAGGAAATGAAGGGAGGTGGGTGGAGGTGGGGGGTCGTGTTAGGTCTGATTGTTCAAGCAGGGTGGGGGTGTGTGCATTAAACTTCAATTTTCCAGTTGAGTGAAATCATATTTCTTCTCTGTGTGTGTTTGTCACACGGAGAAGCTGTGCAGCCTTCTGCTGTGGCAGACTGACGGAGACAATTCACCGTCCGCCAGACGAAACGTCAAAGGAAGGACTTGAAAGAAAGCATCATGTCATCTCCATTGATTATAGTGAAGGAACATGATTGTGGAAAGACGCACAGTAAAAACACAATACATTATTGTTGCTATGTAACAACATTTTGAGACATATTTGTCTTTATTTTGAGAGACATATTTGTCAATATCACTGTGTAAGCAGCAACCGTTAATGCAGAGAGAATAGGTGTGGTGATTCCCTTACAGTAATAAAATGTCTTCATATTATGGCCGAAAAGTGTCAAAAATAATAAATACAAGATTGAATTCTTAAGTGATTCATTTTATCAAGGGTAAAAGAAAAATGTGTGTTTGAAGTCTATATATTGATTTTCATTTTAATACTACTTTCTTATGACAAGAACTCAATTTTGCACAGCCACACTTAAGACTGTAAATGAGAAATCTTGTCAAGAGTTCACACACCAGTTTCTGTCTGCCTGCAGGGTTCTGCATGGATGCAAAAAAAAAAAGAAATGAATAAATTTCCAAGAAAAAGATGTTTAGTAGAAAAAAATATTTGTGTGATGCAATAATCGAGTCACAAATCTATTTTTTCAGTCTTTATTACTCTAAGTTAGAAGTCAGGGCTCTGTTCACATTAATTGGTGTGATGTTGACTTGCTGTGGTTGTAACCAATCAGATGCTTGGATCCACTTGATAGATTTCATTTAAAGTTAAGATTATTTCATGTTGCTCTGTGGCGCAGCAACCACAAAATGGCTCAATAAACACCGAACTACAACAGTTTTAAATTTGAATCAGTGGATTTTACCAATTATTGTACACAGTGCATAAAATATGAATTGCTTTTTTTTAAAAAAAAGATTTTATTTTATTTAAATTCACAACACTGGGTCTTTTGGCACACCACATTCACCAGTTTATTGTCCCCATGGCTGCAGTCTACCAGTCCGTTGCTTGGAAAATGAAGCAAATGGTTGAAAGTCTTGTACCAGCTGATACTGGGAAGCTTTAACCCAGACAAAAAGCGGCGACCCGCTGAGGCACATTTATATTCATGGCCCCAGGGAGTGTGTCCACAAACAAGGTCTAATTGTTCAGTAGACTTAGTTAATCCATCAAAGTGGCTCACAGCTGAAGACGACAACACTGGAACCATATGGACTTCAATCCAAATCACTGCAGGCCGACTGTGTTCCCGTGTGCGTCATCTTACCGAGACATGCATTACATAGCCGCAGATTGTGCATAATAATGAATCATTTAAAACTGACCAATGAACGACACTTAAAATAAAAGAGATCTGGTTTGTTTTAGAATGCTATAATCTATAGTTTTGAAGAAAAATATCAATAAATGTTTTCAGGCCACTCGTCGCTTCAAGGCACTTTGGTGTTGGGGCTCACGCACCTTCCAGAAACACCCCAGAGCTCCAAGGATCCGGCGTCAGTATACACAGTTCAGCCTGGTTTAATACAAGGCTTCGTTTATGAATGTATTTTTGATGCAAAAGTGTTTGTGACTCGAAACTGAAAAGTCGAAGCGGCAGCAAAAAAAAATGGTAAAGGACTCCTGTAATTGTAGGTGTTTCACACCTCTTTGGATTCATAAGCGCAAGACACAAATTTTATTCTTTGAGTCACGCTGAGGTGACTCAAAGAACGTAATGTGTGACTTACTGCTCAAATGATCCAAAACAAATAATGCAAAACAAATCTGCATATTTGTATCAGCAGAAAAACAACAAACAAACAAACAAAAAAAAAAACCTTGTGAATATTTATCACTCAGAAACAAAACTGCTGCTACATCTTTACATGGATGCTGTTCATGTTATGGAATATTTACAGTAATTTCACTTAATTCTTTCGGTTTAGTGATGATGACAACTTACTTTTTTGTGTTAAATTAACTTTAAGTTTTTTTTTTTTTTTTTTTTAACTTAAAGGAACCTTTTACTTTGACTTCACTTGAAACAGTTAAGTTTGATGCCACATTAGTATCCTACGTCCGACGTCATGACGCTAGCTTCACCAGAGACAGATCCTGTACTGACCAGGGCGCTATGGTGGGGGTTAAGCACAACCTACATAAGGAGGCCTCAGTTCTCGACACGGACGATGCAGGTTCGAATCCCGGCCTGATGACCATCTCCTCTTCCTCTCTTCTCTAACCCAGTTTGTATCTTTTGAGCTGTTCACAAAATGTTTTGTTTTTTTTTGCTAAATGGACAATTCAAAAGGCTGCATAATACCATTCCATCTTCTTAAATGTATTAAAAATTATATCCTTATTAATTTGGTCTATGGATGGACTTTTAAAATTCATTTTGACTCTGTGAAATACAAAACTCTTACTGGTTCTGAGATATTTTACAGGCTCATATGTTTTTATAAAACGTCCCAGCAGGACTTTTGTATTTGTGACTCGTAAAACTGAATCTGTGACTCGTATCGAGGAATCTGTTCAGTGTAGCAGAGGTTTTGTGTCTGAGTGATTAAAACAAATATTCACATTATATTTTTTCTCACCATTTGGGCAAATTTGTAGAGAGTGGCTCAAAAAAAAAAAAAAAAAAAAATTAAAAAAATACAATTAAATTAAAAAAATACAATTTGTATCTTGTACTTAAGAATTTGAATCTGAAGAGTTGTAATTGTTGTTTTGTACTAAAAATAAAATCTACAATTACAAAGCTCTAATAAGATTTTTATTTTTAACTTCTCAGCTCCAAGCCACAAATACTTTGGCACAAATAATACCTTCAACCACGTTCACTAGTGTAATTGAATTAAAGTAGGGAAACAGTCACGCCACGCTGTGTGCGATGCTTCAGTCACCCACATCGATCTCCTCTTCCTCATCTTCCTCCTCCTCCTCGTCCTCCTCCTCATCCTCCGAACCGTACCTGCTGATCGGTCCGTCTCTGTCCCGCTTGGGGGAAGGAAGAGTAGGAGCCGCATGCGGCCTGTTGAGATCTCCTTCAGTCCTGCCGAACCTCTGCTCCGGTCCTCCGGCCCGGTTCGGCGCAGAGCGCGCCACCAGGCCCAGACCTTCGGCCGCGCGCTTCTCCAGCTCCTCCAGCTTGGAGAGCTTCTCCAAGGCCGCGGCTCCGGCGGCTCCGGCGGCTCTGGCGGACTGCACGTCGGCCCTCATCTCCTCCAGGTCCCGCTTGAGCTTGGCCCGCCTGTTCTGGAACCAGGTGATGACCTGCGCGTTGGTCAGGCTCAGGTGCTGGGCCAGCTGGTCCCGGTCCGCCGGACTCAGATACTTCTGGTACAGGAAGCGCTTCTCCAACTCGTAGATCTGGTGGTTGGTGAAGGCCGTCCGGGACTTCCGGCGCTTCTTAGGCGCGTTCCTCTGTCCGAAAAGACCCCGACCGTCCCGGCCTGAGAGGAAGAGAAAGACCCGGTCCAGATAAGTACAGAGGGAACAGAACCAGGACAGTGAGTCGATCTTATAATAAAAGCTTTGACAGAATTAATTAGACTGATAATTAGTAGCTATCTAATTTGATTTAATTGGAACAGATTTGTTTATACAATCCCACATCTATATACAAAAAAATACAAATAAAAGCGTTAATAGAAATATTCAAATACAGAGATATACAGTAGGAGTCACATTCATTTTATTGCGTTAAAATCTGTTTTATTATTATTATTATTGTTGTTGTTATTTTGTTTTACTATAAACTTACTGTCTTGTTTAGCAAAAGTACATTAGAGTTAAAATGTGTATGCTGTAATGTTAGGTTAGGTTTAAACTGAATCATCTTAAATTCTCAGATAAGTTTACATCAAACCAATAAAGAACCGACTAATGTTTTTAAATAAATAACAATAACTGAAGGCTTCAGCAGCTTTTTTTTTTTTTTCTGTTTTTCATGGAACGATTGTATTGAACTTCCACAGCAGAACCACAGTGAAGGTATCAGTAATATCAGTAAATTGTGTAATGAGATTCAAATCTCTGTGATTTGAAAAAAAAAAAAAACATTCTCCATAAACATCGACGTCCCATGGAAGACAATATACCCGTCCTCTCTTTATTTTATTTTGAAATCTAAAAAGAAAGTAGTTCTTCTTCAGTAGTGAATTCACTGCAGTTGAACTTTATCAAAAATGAAAAGTTCACATTTTCCAAATCATCATGCAAAATCTGTGGTTCTGGACTAGTTCTATTTCACTGGACTGAGGCAAAAATGGCTCTTTAGATGCTTTGGTTCTGGTTCAACGCTATTAAATACTGTCAAAACCATCGATAAATATTCATTCATTACTGTCTATCTTCTTTACATATAATTGCTCACTCGGTCTGTATCTCAAGCTGTATTTCATACGCTTTTTTTTTTTTTTTAGTAAGAGAACAATCATTTTTAATTTGAAGCTCCTCTGCGAAGCAAATGTTGAGATTTTTAGGTTTAATTTCATCCTAAACCTTTTGTTTCCCACGTCCTCCGGCTGTCGACATCAATGTGTGTTACCTGCGTCGTGCTGCTGCTTTTTCCAAAAGCATGAAGGATAAAAACGCAACATGGTAATAAAAAGTTGTTAATATAAAAAGATGAGTCACAGGCCTCCAGTTTTCGTAAATAACATTGTAACAATATAATAAAAACATGAGCATTTCTGCGTAATAATTTAACATAATGTCTAATGCTCTTTTGTACAGAGATGGATGTTCTTATGCTGGATTGCACTATATGTTTCTGTTGTTTGTGGGTTTTAATTATTATAGATGTATATATTGCCAAAATTTCTATATTCTACAAGAACACTTGGCATTAAAACCTTTTAGACTCTACAGGACAACAATCTGAACATATAGAGATGGACAGTCAAAAAGTGGATGTCAATCAGCTACACACATACTGTATTTAACATATAAAAATAATGACTAAAAGGCAAACTGTTGACATGTTTGAACATAATAAAACACACAGACTGTTTTCCACCTCAGAAGTTGAATTATTCTGACCAAATTCTTGTAGAAATTCTTGTCCCAGAGAAAACAGTTGGCAGAAACACTGACGGCGGTTGCAGAAACAAAGAGCAGAGCGGGGATTACCCTCTGCAGCCTGCAGGACGCTGACCTCCAGGCCCCGGAAGGTTTTGCTGGCCAGCTCCTCCAGCGCGCACAGCGGGGAGCTCAGGCCCAGCGGCGGCCGGTTGGACGCGCCGCTCTCCCGCTGAGACGTCGGGAACGGCCGGCTCCTCTTCGCACACGGCTTGTTGAGGATGTCCTCGATGCCGAAGGGCGTCAGCGGCTTGCTGGAGGTGGCCGGCGGTGGGAGCTGGCCCACTGGACTGTGTCTCCTCTTCCCCAGCACCTCAGAGCATTCCGACTTGACCTTAGAGGTCATGGCAGTTGGAGCTCTTCCACCTGAACGGAGGTAACTTCAGAGCCGTGGGGTTCGGGAAGAGATAGCCCACTGCTCAGAGAGTGGATTCTGCAGCTGCATGGCAGTCAAGGAGCTACACTTCTCAGTGGACGCGACTGGAACCCGACTGGTGGGCGGTGATGTGCTGACAGAAGCCAGTCTGACCCAACTTATGGTGTGCAGATCAGTCCCTCCCCATCCTGTGTGTGTGTGTGCGCTCAGAAAGAGAGAGAGAGAGAGAGAGGTGGAAGGTGGTGTTTCACAGAGTGACACTGTGATCGCAGGAGACCAATTAGGAAGAACGACTTCAGCTCATTGGTCATCAGTCAACCTGCCTGTGTGTAGAAGTTCTCCTCTCCATCGAGCATGAGAGAGAATTACGCTCCATGTTTACTGAGTTCCAGGCCACCAAAACACTGCAGGGAAATCAGATTATGCATTAAGAGAGAGAGAAAGACAGACAGAGAGAGAGAGAAAGACAGACAGAGAGAGAGCGAAAGACAGACAGAGAGAGAGCGAAAGACAGACAGAGAGACAGACACGGAGCGAGAGAGAAAGACAGACAGAGAGAGAGCGAAAGACAGACACGGAGCGAGAGAGAAAGACAGACAGAGAGAGAGAGAAAGACAGACAGAGAGAGAGAGAAAGACAGACAGAGAGAGAGAGAAAGACAGACAGAGAGAGAAAGACAGACAGACAGAGAGAGAAAGACAGACAGACAGAGAGAGAAAGACAGACAGAGAGAGAAAGACAGACAGAGAGAGAGAAAGAGAGAAAATATGTTGCCGGAGATTAAAAACATGGCTGTCGTAGCACTGGCTTGTTTGGAGATGTTTGGAAGTGCGAACAGAATCAGCACAACGAAGCTGCGTTTCAACAGACCACAAGATTTTTTTTTTGTTGGCAAAATGAGACCAAAAGAAGAGATCTTTGCATTTATCAGAAACAGATGTTGTAAAGTCCTAAGAACTTCCCACACGTGGAAGCTGTGAGTATCATGTTCGAGTGTAAGCGTCAACATGATCCCATTGAGCAGGCGGCGGTCGTCCCAGACCCCAGAGCATGACTAAAGTGATTCATTTGTTCCCGATGATTAATGACGAAAGACCGACATGTTCGATAAAGCCGTGTTGGTGGCGCGCAGCTCTGCCTTCACCCCTGCTGCCCAGCTGCGTACTGTGACTAATAGTCACTTTGATGAGAAAATGTGATACTTCACCCTCAGGGACTGAAAGGTGAGGGCGTGATTCTTGTAGACTCTAACATTACGCATATTAAACTCTTGTTACACTAAAGGTTTTGGTGTTAGACAGAATGCCTCTCTTGGTTTTTGTTTTGGTTATTTTCTTGTCTTTTCTTTGTTAAAATGACTCAGATGATTTTTTTCCCCCCTTCAGTCAATTGTGGTTAATTTGATTCTGTGTCCTAAACCACATCCTTATTTTGCCATTCAATAGTTTCCATTTTTAAGTGTTAATATTAGCATTTGAGAGATAATCTGAAAAAGATATCTTCTTAAAGCAATTATTGATCTTTGTTAAGAGGAACAGATTGAAATGTCCTGCTGAAAAATAAACAATTTTAATGAAAACCTTTCTCATTAAGCTCTGTTGTCTGCAAAAAGCTGATGATGTGGTGCTAATCAGGCTATAGTTATGCTGAGTTATGCTTCATTAAATGTTACGAAACAACAAAAACTGAAATCGAGAAAACATTTTCATTAATAAATAAAAACAGTAATTAATAGGAAAAAAAGCTGGAACAATATTGTGCGTTTACCAAACTAATTAAACACACTGAAATTATAGATATAATATACTCAGTTTTTTTTATCAACCTTTCAAATGGATGTGAAATTGATTTGGTGTCTTCAGTTGAGCAGTCATTACCAAGTCAATTTAATACATAATCACAATACAAAACTTTGATCTTTTTCAATTCTGTGAGGTAAAACTGACCAAAGTATGAGAAAAGTAAAGCCATCACTATATAAAAACTGAACTAAAACTAAAAAAAAAATAGACACTCTAAAAAATTAATTGAAACTACCATAAAAAAGTCACAAATAAAATGAAACAATAATACAAACTATTGTAACTATAATTCTAAGTCCACCAAGGTGAATCTCCTCAACACCAAAGACATCAGAACTGATTCCCCAAGACAAGGATCCACTTATTATGGTGGTAATAAAATAAAAAAGGAACAAACTCGAGAGAGAAAACTATAAATATGTTGAGGTTTCTAAAACAAAAACCTGTAATAACAGGAAAAATGAAGAAAGGTTCAAGTCTAACCAAAGAATGTAAATGTTGAATTTTTCAGCTTAATACGTTCATAAGCAACTTTTCAATTTTCTTTTGCCTGTTAATCATTCATAATTAAAAGAATGAAAACCTTTCTCATTAAGCTCTGTTGTCTGCAAAAAGCTGATGATGTGGTGCTAATCAGGCTATAGTTATGCCTGATTAGCATTTTGTATACAGCTGTATTTTGTATACAGCTGTATTTTGTATACAGCTGTATTTTGTATACAGCTGTAATGCTAAACCCGCTACTTACAACAGTTGTTGAGCGTTTGTGGTGTTTGCAGTGAATCAGTAGTGGCATCAGATCTGACAGGAAACCAATGACTGCACTACAGGTGTCGGCAGCCTGCATGGTGTTGTCTACAAGCAGGGAAAACAATCACACTACTCAGTCAAGCCATAAATAATTCTGTTGGTTCATCTCTTAATGTGTGTGTGTGTGTGTGTCTGTGTGGCACATCGCAAGTGACTACTTACACCAGTGTGTGTGCTTCAGGGTGTTAATTTCCTGTGATGGGATGAGTCCGTGGCGTCCCACCGTGATTCATATTAAAAGTCAATTGGCCTTAAAATTTGGCCGGACCCCCAAAGCCTGAAAGAGTGAGATACATCTGTCAGCTAATGGAAGAGCGGCGCGCAGGCATACCGGCTGAAATTGAATCTGACCACAGAGGCAAATGGACCAGAGACAGAGCATCACAACAACTGACCATTAGGTTGATGACAACCTCTTTGCTGACTGTCCCACAGTTTCTGTTTGGCCTGTGGCCCTGTGCTGCTGCTGGTGGCCCATGTGAGTCTGCATCTGTTTTTAATTTGACACAAGAAAAAAAAAAAAAATAAAGCTCTCAACTCTTCATATAGTATGAGTGAGGATGTGATGGCGTGATGCACGAAGGCTTTGTGTGTTTGCCAATAACTTAAACAACAGCTATCAAAGATTCTTCACACTTGATTTCTCACCTGTGTGTTTGTGTGGTGAGGTGTGTCAGCGCTGGCCGGGAAGCAGAGATGAAGGTAAGAGGTCCATCACCCTCCTGCTGCTGTTTTGATTTCACTGACACTATAATTACCACACACACTTTTATCGTCAGGCACCAAACTTTGCCACTTAGGACCAAAGCGACAATTACTGCCTTTCGAACTTGAAACAACAACAAACTGTTTTCTTTTTTTTTCACAGAGTTTATTAATTACATTAATGAATCTGGTTCTGGATGAGACAAAATTGGAAGGCCCTTCATAATCTGTGCATAAATTATTATAAGCAGAAGATTCAGAAATTTTAATCCACAGCAAAGAGAACGTCATCTTTGTGTAAGAAATACAGATGACAAAAATATACCACCATAAAAAGAAGTAGTGCTCAGCGTTTGCAGAAGTAAACATGGATGCTAACGGTGAAGCATAGCTTACGATATTGAAGTTGTTGTCCGACAAGGGCATCATATTAACAACTTAATCCTCATTAGCCCACCATCTTTGTTGCTTTTCTTCCTGTTTGCGTTGATCAGGATGCAGAATAGTGACGATTGTTGAGTGTCGGTGACGTTCAGGTCAGATGAACGCGAGCGACCTGGACGCATTTGAATCGGATACGTATCGGACACCCAAGTGGCCTGGGTCACATTCGGAAAAAAACCCAACCTGTGTTGCCTGGATGACACAGACACAGATGTGTCACCCACAACAAAGCCAACCCTAACCGCTCACCGCCTGTCGACATCGTCGAGGAGGGAGGACAGGATGACGCCGGAAAGGTGGCTCGCCAAAAAGGCTAGGATCGCCCCTGCTTCTCTAAAACAATCTGTTACAATTACCATGCCTGAATTCACTCTGCAGATAACAAGTTAATAATGATATGTTATGATGATGATATTCTAAGCCTTTGCTAATATGCCTGTTATTAGAACATGTTTATTAGCTCTTAGTCATTATCTAAAAACTCCAGGAATACTGTGACACCCTTGTGAAGCTTTGTGATTACTTCACACTCACACACACACACACACACACGCATGCACACCCTCGCACACACACACACACACGCCAACGCTCTCCCTGCATAATGGAAATGGTTCACGGTGATGACAGCTCGCAGATTGTGTGTGTCTGTGTGAACATTATGGCTATTGGCTAAATAATGGGAACAAATGAGAGTCATCCATTTCCTGTCTGGCTTCTCATTGGTAATGACAGCATGGATGACACTGGCTAATCCATCTTCAAGCTCCTCCCTTAAACCATTGTGTTGCTTCCCTGTGGGAGAAGTTTCAGCCAGTGAAACCAGGAGATTATGGAGGCAGAGTTTAGGGAAAGGGAGTCAAACTCCTTTTCATTTTAGACCCTATCAAAAATGTTTCAAAATATTTTGTAAGAAACTTTTGCAATATTTGCGCTATTGTGTGATGATAAATGGGATTTTCCTTTTTTTTCTCTTTTTTTTATTAATTGGCGTATCAATCATGGACTATAACTTGACATGAAGTAAGAGGCCGCAGTGACTTAGATCCAATGTTTTTGACCAATTTTGAGAAAAAAATTACATTAAAGTCAGAGGAAATGTGGGGATCTGTTGATCATGTGTGAAATTTGTGGAATTGTGAAAAACAGGAGGGATTTATTGATGTCATTTGGAGTCTGGAGGGCCACATAAAGAACTGTGGTGGGCCCCCTGGCCCCCTGGCCTTGAGTTTGACACTCAAGACACTCTTGCGATTTAGACCATAGCTGAGTTTTGTAGGTTAAATATTAAAAATGTTTTATTTGCATTGTTATGGCACTTGACTTAATGTAGTTTTTGATTGTTGATTCTATGTTGCATGACTTTGTGTTT